>ML103201.1:0-10035 GCA_003697995.1 Taxidea taxus jeffersonii
TCTTCAAATGGATGCTGCAATCATTCTGTTCTATGAGCCCATCTAATCACTAAGATTCTTGATTAAGAGTTAATCATTTTGTCTTGACTGCATTTGAAATGATCAATTATTTTATAATGATTTCCTCTTGTGTGGGATGAGATGTAATGCTGTGATTATCACAGCTATTAGAAGACACCGTTGGAATTTCTCCATGGTTGAAGCAGGAAGAGTATTTGAGGTGCCCTTAAACACAGGCTAGTCTCATTTTCCATGAAAAATTAACATTTGATTATTTTTTTCTGACTAGAAATTATTTGAATCAACTGTCTAAGGCTTTTTTGAAGTTTCATGTTGTTTGTGAAGGTTCATAAGTAGAAATTGACACATTGGCAAAGTTTCAGATTCAGCCTGCTTCAATGCAGGAACAAAACTCAATGCGTTTGAGCCTCAGGAAGATTAATTTAACACCATCCTCAAAAATGAAAATTAGGCTGCTCATTTTATGAAAGTCAAAAGGGAGGAAATAAAATCATTTTTATCAAAACTTTTTAACAAATAAGAATGCTTAAATGGCTTAAACCTCCCTAAATTTTTAAAGTCTTTTACCTTTTCTAAATCTCTTTCCTTAGTCTGTAAAACAAAGGAGTTATTTCAGTTGATTTTAGTGTTTTGCTTTGTTTTTTTGTTTTTTTTCCCCCAAGCCATCAGAAAAGAATGATGCAGTGAATACATTGAAAACTATCATATATATTGAGGAATAAAATGTTTAATTTCTCTGGGAGTCCTTCTGGAGTAGACCCAACTCTAACTAGATAAAAATTTTAAGCAAGGTCTTTTGAGATTTCTACAAAAAAAACCGTACTTAATAGCGGATCCTAGAACTGCTGGCATCTAGTGGTTATGTAGAAGATTTTGACTTGAGCAGATGGAAAATTCCAGTTAGGCTGAGGTTGTTAACCTGTCCAGCAGAACTTCAATATTTTTATCTGGTGTATATATAGGTAATATAATATAGCTCATAAAGTTCTTATAAGGATTGCATAAGGTTGTAAGTGTTAATAAACCTAATGCTTGATTCACATATAGAAAGAGCTCCACATACATGTTGATATAGTTCTAGCACTATGCACTATAGTTTCTAAACTTTGTTGAGTAACAGAATCACTTGGACTGGTAATTATTTTAAAAAATAGATTCTCAGGTCTCCCTCCGGAGGTAAGGTGAATCCACCAAACCTACATTTTAAATAAGCTTCCTAGGTGTTTGGAATATAACTCATCCTAGGTATTAGGATTTTCCAAAGAAACAGAACCAATAGAAGATGGATATTGAGAGTGAAAGGGAAAATTTGATTTATTTTAGGGAATTATCTCATGTGATTGTTGGAACTGGCAAATCTGAAATCTGTAGGGCATGGCAACAAGCTAGAAATTCAAAGAACTGATGTTGCAGCTTGAGTCTGAACTCTACCAGGACAGCAGCCTGGAAATTCAAGCAGGTTTTCTATGTAGTAGTCTTTAGGTGAATTCCTTCTTCACGAATCCTCAAAACAAACAAACAAAAAACCCTAGTCTTCTGCTCTTAAGGCCTTAAACTGATTAGATGAGGCCCACCCATATTATGGAGACTAACCTGCTTTACTCAGAGTCTACTGACTTAAATGCTGGTCACAACTTGAAAAATACCTTCACAGCAACACTTAGTTTTCAACCAAACAAGTATGTAAAGGGAGAAGGAATGCTGAAGTTGAATCAGACCTGGAAGAAGTAGGGAAAGGTATTTTTGTTTTGGGTTTTGGGGGGTTTTTTGTTGCTGTTGTTATTTTGTTTTTGAGCATAAAACTCAAGAGCTATGTTGTAACCTTGTAGGAGTTTAAGCACATAGAACCTTCTTCTCAATACCTACACGTAGTTCAAGAGACCTGGAAGACTATGGGGGTGTAGGAAGTGTCCATGAGTGGTTTGAGGTGTATGTAGGACCTGAAATAAGAAAAGGCAATAATACTTACCTTATGATATTAGTATGTACTTTTAATGTTCTAAGTGTTCCTGCTACTTATAAGTAAAAACAGAAGCATACAATGGCATACAAAGGCAGAAGCTAACTCTACTGCCCAGTCACTACTCAGGGGCTGGAGCCATGATTAGATGGGTCAGATGTTGTCAAGAAGCAGCCAAACTAACATTTTGGAGCCTCTGTCTTTTGGAAACCACGTAGCTGCATCATACAGAGTATCTTACTTGATTCAGACAACTTTTTGAGGTTTTTACAAATAAGACACTGAACCTCAGACTCCTCAGATAAATTGCCTGGAATTATACAACCTTTTAGTAATAGATCTGTAATTCAGAGCCAAGTCTCTGACTGGAAAAGCCATTCTCTCTCTCTGCTTCCTTATTCTGACTTTGGAAAAGAGGAGAGAAATGGGAGTCCTGAGGTAAGGTGCTGTGTCAAATTTACACAGACTGCTTCTGTCCAAAGTGGGCCTCTCAAAAACACCAGGATTCTGCATTCCTCACAGTGCCTAAGGCTCTCTTACACTGGCTCAGCCTCATTGTCCCAGTTCCCTGTGGACAAGTGAGAGTATCTGTGAAAGCCTGGGGCCTGAGATCTTGGGCTCCTAGTTTGGTTTGTAGAAAGACTAAAACTGCATCTGAACTGCAGAACTGGAAGACAGACGTGTGTGTGTGTGTGTGTGTGAGAGAGAGAGAGAGAGAGAGAGAGAGAAGAGGTACCCCGGGTTGAAACCTAAATTTAAATCCTGGCAAATACAACCAAAGTATCAATCTAAAGGAATGAGAAAATAATCCAAGTCTGGGGCTGTGAAAAAGAAACGAGGCTACCAAACCAGACCAAGAGGCATGAGCAGAGGGAAGAGGGTGTATGTGGGTATCTTAAGCCTCCTGAGGTAGTCAAAACTTAAAAATAGAATCAAACACACCGTGTTTCCATCCTTGCTCTCCTGTCGTTTAAATGCTGCATGACCTTGGACTCTCCAGGACTCCAGTGTCTTCATGTGTAAATGGATTTGAGGTTGAACAAACTAATGCATGTAATCTATTTAAGCTTGTATCCATAAGTGTTCAATAAGTTGCAACTGCTTTTGTTAATTATTATTGACCATAATTGAGAAGAAGAGCTATGAAGTTGGATATGTTTGATGGTTCAGGAGCCACACTTGACACCATGTTCTCCCAGAAGACCTTTGGAGATATCATCTTGCCCTCTATCCCTAATGTTAGAGATGGCAAGAAAACAGAGAAGCAAGGACATGGATCTCACAGGGCCCTGGGTTGGCAAGAGGCTAGGTTACTGTCACAAGTTATCTGCTGTGCTATACAGAAATTCATGTTCTGGGTGGGAGCTAAGCTGGAAGAAATCCAAAATTTTTTCTCTACCAAAAGAGTTAAGAAGTCAAGGCTCATAGCCAAAACCAAAAAGCTGGAGGAGCCAGGAAAGTTGACAGTGAAGAGAACAGGTATTTAGGACTCAGCTAAAATGGATCCCTAAGATGGGATGACCACAGTGGATTTGGTAAAGTTTTAAGAGGTTCTGGTAAGTATTTTGTTTTTGACTTTGGTTCTAAACCAACCATTTCACTTAGAAGAACAAGAACAGGATAGACAAAAGAGGAAATAACTGTTAATATCTAGATTGTGACTTCCTTACAGAAGTTCTCCCCCTTTTTAAGTAGGTTCCATGCCCAGCATGGAGCCCAGTGCTGGGCTTGACTCACAACCCTAAGATCAAGAGTCAGATGCTTAATGGACTGAGCCACCTAGGTGCCCCAGAGAGGGCATTGCTCTTTAAGAATCATATGTCTGAATGCAAACATTAGATCTTAAACTACCACTCAAGACTTCTCAATCTCGGAAGTGGAGAGAGACATCTGGCAACTACTGGCCTCTATTTCAAGACTTCTTTCTGGGGATATAAGCTCTTGATTGTGCTCACCTACCCAAAGTACATTCATTCCCTGCATCAGAGCAAATGAACCTAGGACTCTCTATTGGATTTTTCTCCTCTACTTTCCCCCTCTTGGTTACTTGCATCCTGGAAGGGAGAAAGAGCAGTCTTGACCTTGAACATAACAAATGGATTTCACCTTGGGACCAGCACAATTCTCCATCAACATACTGTGCTACCTTAATACCTGGGCGGATTTTGAAGGGTTTGGAAATCTTCCTCCTCATACCTTATCAAAATTCATCACTTGAATAAATTCCTCTGAAGTTTCTCAAATGGTCTTTTCTGCTTCTTATTGGACTAAAAGATATGAAATGCCATCTGCATTCTCTTAGAATTAAGGTATCTTACAGAGACAAAAATGTTTTACCGCATACTCCCCCCTTCACTGCTATGTTAATATGAGGTGGAAAAAGAACTATGCCTTTGGCCATGGCTGGTGAGAAACAGTGGGTCTTTATTTAATAAAGGCTTGCATTTTTTCCTATAAAGTGACATTGCTTATTTTCAGAGAATTTCTTTGGAAAATAGCCATTACACTTGTTTTTATCCATGGGGGTGGGGGGCGAAGAGCCTGTGTTACAGTTCTTGTATTCAACGAGACCATTTAGAATCCATGAAGGGCTATATTTCTCTAATTTGTGGGGGATTTATTCACTGCTGACCTAAATTCCTTAACAGTGGCAAAATGAGAATTGTTTCCAAGCAACCAGAAATTACTGACATGAGGATTCAATGTTTTAGCATTTTGCA
This sequence comes from Taxidea taxus jeffersonii, assembly GCA_003697995.1. Taxonomy (NCBI): domain Eukaryota; kingdom Metazoa; phylum Chordata; class Mammalia; order Carnivora; family Mustelidae; genus Taxidea; species Taxidea taxus. The sequence continues at coordinate 4,702 of ML103201.1, forward strand.
CAAATGCCAAGAAGTCCATTCTGCTGGTCAAATGAATAGAATATGCATGATGAGAGGCCTGGAACATTTGCAAGACCAAAACACAGGCTTAAGAGTCAAGTGTACTGAACTGTGTAAGACTGACGATTCACAGACCTGTACCCCTGAAACAAATACATTATATGTTAATAAATTTAAAAAAAAAAAGAGTCAAGCACACACAGCCCCATTTACTGAGAAATCCCAAAGAACCCTCTATCATATTATTTTTATTCTGATTGAACATAAGTAATAGGTGTGCATAGAATATTTCCCCAAGAAAACCTGTGACTAAATGCTATCTTCAGTCTTAGGAATTGTCTTTTTCCCCCCATAGCTTAAATGTTCATATATCTGTAGAATAGGGGTTTTTTTGTTTGTTTTGTTTTGTTTTGTTTAATTTGAGTGTCACTGATAAGGTCAACCCTCTTCATTTTGCAAATGAGAAAATGAAGTTGTTTGCCCAAGTTTAGCAGGGGTACAGTTGAGACCTAATTCCTAACTGCTCAATTCTACTTTACTTCATTGTGAACACTAGGTAACCAACAAGAAACTCTCTAATAACCTCCAGGTTCATTGTTTGATCTATGGCAAAGCACTGGAGCCGGATTGATCTGAAGTTCTAGGAGGATACAAAATGTGTATATTTTGGAGATGCCTGGGTGGCTCAGTGGGTTAAAGCCTCTGCCTTCGGCTCAGGTCATGATCCCAGCGTCCTGGGATTGAGTCCCACATCGGGCTCCTTGCTTGGCAGGGAGCCTGCTTCTCCCTCTGCCTCTGCCTGCCACTCTGTCTGCCTGTGCTCGCTCTCTCTCTCTAACAAATGAATAAAAATAATTTTAAAAAAATTTTTTTAATGTGTATATTTTGTAACAGAAACAAAGAACTCATATGGCTCTTTGGTAATTACTACCTGATTAAACTCATATTTGAAATTGTACACCTTTCAACTTCTCCCAAATTTCCTCACCTCTCCCATATGAAAGTCCACCAGGACATTTCTTATATTCTATGAGTGTTGGGTATTTATAACATAGTAATAAATCCTTTAGAAAAGGTGCTGTTAGAATTTTTGAAACAATGAGTACAATCTCTGGTGACTTTTCCTTGTCCCTGAATTTTAAAAAGCAATAAAATGGTAAAATTCTTTTTTTTTTTAATTTTTTAACTAACATACAATGTATTACTTGTTTCAGGGGTACAGGTCTGTGAATCCTCTGTCTTACAGTGCTCACCATAGCACATACCCTCCACAATGTCCATCACCCAACCACCCCATCCTTCCCACCCTTCCTCCCCTCTAGCAACCCTCTGTTTGTTTCCTGAGATTAAGAGTCTCTTATCATTTTTCTCCCTCCCTGGTCCCATATTGTTTCATTTTTTCTTCCCTTCCTCCATGACTCCCCCTGCCCCGCCCTGCCTCTCAAATTTCTCATATCAGTGAGATCCTATGATAATTGTCTTTCTCTGAAATGGCAAAATTCTTGATTAAGGCAACCAAAATAAAGGAACAATACATGGAAAGCCAGAGAACAGAATGAATTTTCACAGGGGAAGTAACACCAGCAGCCTCTAAAATATTCCAAAGAAAGTGGGAAATGGAGTAAGCATTGCAAACAGGGTCTAACACTCAAAAGAGGTACAGACCAGGAGATTTTGAGAATTAGGGAAAGAAAATATTTGTGAAGAGCTAAGAAGAGACCAATCCTTGAGTTTGGTCTTCTCTATTCAGCATGGTAGCATTGAAAATTGAGAGCAGATGGATATATGATCCTATTTGCATTTCAGAAAGAAACACTCATGAGTAGATTCTACTTACTATCTTGATCTGTACTAATAGAACTTTGCCTTTATCACAGTGGAAAAAATATAACCATTGAGTTCCCAAATGATTCATAATCAAGGTATAGCTAGGGACGAGAGAGCCTCCAGCTTTATGATTACTGGCTCATTTAAAATGAAATCTGAGCTCTATTTTTTTTTAATTTTTATTTATTTGACAGATCACAAGTAGGCAGAGAGGCAGGGAGAGAGAGGGGGGGAAGCAGGCTCCCTGCTGAGCAGAGAGCCAAATGCAGGGCTCGATCCCAGGGCCCTGAGATCATAACCTGAGCCGAAGGCAGAGGCTCAACCCACTGAGCCATCCAGGTGCCCCTGAGCTCTATTTTTGCCTTGAACCTCCTCCGTGTCTATATCTGTGTCTATATGTTAATAGGTAATCTAAATTTTTCAGAAATTTTTAAGTACTGATGGGAAAATATTTTCTTCTTGTTTTTTGTTTTTATTTTATTTATTTATTTTCTACATGTCTGAGAGGTGATAGAAACTGGGCAGGATTTAAAAATTGGGCATAGGGTGCCTGGGTGGCTCAGTTGGTTAAGCAACTGCCTTCAGCTCAGGTCATGATCCTGGAGTCCCGGGATCGAGTCCCACATTGGGCTCCCAGCTCCACAGGGAGTCTGCTTCTCTCTCTGACCTCCTCGCTTATACTCTCTCTCACTGTCTCTCTCTCTCAAATAAATAAAATATTTTTTAAAAAATTGGGCATAAATTAGGCAGGATTTGAAATAGTAGCTTATTTAGGAAGCAACTCTAATGAATATCCAAATTCTTTTTATTGTTTTTACATACAAAAGAAATAGAATATGTAAGAAATGGGTAAACCTATGTTTTCTAGTTAACAAGAATTAAAAACGGGAAATCATCAATATTATAATCAAAGTGTTTTAGGGGCTCTTGGGTGGCTTAGTCATTTAAGCAACCTACTCTTGATTTTGGTGTAGGTGGTGATCTCAGGTTTGTGAGATCAAGCTCTCCATAGAGTTCTGTGAGGGACATGGAGCCTGCTTAGGATTCTCTCTCTCCCTCTCTCCTTCCCCTTAAAAAAACCCCAAAAGTTATTTTATTTTGTCGTTTTAGTTGTCCTACAAATTTTTAAGCAGAGAAGATGGAAATAAAGGATAAGAGGACAGAAAAATAAAACTAGTTTTGGAAATAGACAATTTAGCTTCTGAAACATTTTTTTTCTCCAGAGTTTTCACTATTGGTAATTTCCATCCCTCTGGTTAAGTCTTCTAGAAAGAGCTATCATTGATCCACTGAAAACAAAAAGTCTGCCCAGGTTGATGTGAACATAGGTCTTGATTTGGTAAGAGTAAATCCAAATTCACAGGATGCACAAAGCCAGGATAAGCAAGAGTCTGAGGCCAAAACTTGCTATCGTGCTGCTGAAGGCACAGCTTGGCATCATCCCAGGCTGCAACTTTGGTTCAAGATCAAGAAAAGATTTAGTGTCTATCACATTTAAAAGTTTTATTGTTGTTTACATTTGGGATTGCGTGTGAAGATTCTTTCATAGTCTGGGCAAAAACAGTAGTTCCACCTTTTTTTGGATTTCCTAGTAAATCTTTTACATCTTATTTTCAAAACGTCAATATCCTTATATTTAGATAAGGCTCTGGTGTACAGCATACAACTGAGTTTTGTTCTCATTTTTATCCAATCTAGAAATATTTTTCTTTAAGTTAGATCAGACAGTCCATCTGTATGAAATTACTTCCGTGTGTGCTTAAACTTATTGTTGTATTATGTGTGTTGTTTTTCATGCTAATTCTGTCTACATTTTTTTCTCATTCATCTTGCCTTCTGTTGGACTCCACTTTACCAATTCTCTCTACTAATTCAGAGCTTTTATGCTTCATATCTATTACTTTCATGATTAACTTTTAGCATGTGTCTTTATTAAAGTTTAGTTTTAATTGATACCTTTATTTTCCTCCAGGAAAATGCAAAGAATTTAGAATGTTTTAATGCTATTATTTCTCCTGATGGATAGGATATTGTTGTCATGTACTTCAATGATACGTGCATGAGAATATATTAATATTCATGTTTTGTGTATATATGTAGATACAGTCTACAAAATTATGATTATTTTATATTTTGCTTTTAAAGTCATCCACCATTTTTTTTATTTTTATTTTTTTTAAGATTTTATTTATTTATTTGTCAGATAGAGAGAGAGCGCAGGAGCGAGCACAGGCAGACAGAGTGGCAGGCAGAGAGAGAAGCAGGCTCACTGCTGAGCAAGGAGCCTGATGTGGGACTCGATCCCAGGATGCTGGGATCATGACCTGAGCCGAAGGCAGCCGCTTAACCAACTGAGCCACCCAGGCGTCCCTCATCCACCATTTTTATGGCTTCATTTGCTCTTTTTCGTTCATACATTTCTGAGCTTTTCTTGGCATAGTGTTCATACTGCCTCAACTATATGTTGAGAAATCTTACCAGACTGGATCTACTGGAGGAAAACTCTCACTTATTTTTGTTATAATAAAAAATGTTATTTTAGCTTCATTCATATACCTGCATTGTATATTCATTTCTAAACTGTCAAATGCTTCTTTTCAGTATATCGAAGACTAAATTTCATTAATTTGTACTTTTAATGTAACATTTGTGAAGTTAGCTGCTAGTGTAGTTGTTGGTCTTTCAAAGGTACATAGTCTGGCTAACTTTAAGACTTTTATCTTTTTTTCTATTGAAGTATAATTGATAAAAACAGTGTATTAGCTTCAGGTGTACAACTTAATTTAATAGCTGATAATTCTGTATAATACTCAGTGCTCATCACAATAAATGTAGTCACCATCTGTCACCATACAACTTCCTACAATATCATTGACTATATTTCCCATGCTGTACTTTAGTGCATCCTTTCATCCTTGTACTTACTTTAGAACTGGAAGTTTGTCTCTCTTAATTCCATTAGCCTATTTTACCCATCCCCTCACCCACTGCTCCTTTGGCACCCACCAGCTTGTTCTTTGCATTTTTAAGTCTGTTTCTTTTTGTTGTTGTTTTTTTTAATTCATCTGGGTTTAAAAAAAAATTTTGGACTCCACATATAAGTAAAATCATATGGCATTTGTCTTTATAAAGTTTATTTCATTTAGCATAATACCTTTTAGGTCCATCCATGTTGTTGCAAATGGCAAGATCTCATTCTTTTTTAATGGCTGATTAATATTCCATAGTGATTGTGTGTGGGGGGGGTAAATTTTATACATATATTAAGAATACATAAAATATACTACGTTTTCTTTACCCATTCAGCTATTGGTGGATAATCAGGTTATTTCTTTATCTTGGCTATTGTAAATAATGCTGCATTTCAAGATAGGGCTGGGTATATCTTTTCAAATTAGTATTTTCAGATTTTTTGAGGGGGTAAGGTGTGGATAGTTAGTGTATCAAATGGTATTTCCATTTTTAATTTTTAAAGAATCTGCATATTGTTTTCTAGAGTGGCTTCAT
>ML103201.1:13035-31883 GCA_003697995.1 Taxidea taxus jeffersonii
TTTTTTGTGTGTGTATTGAGTTGTATAAGTTCTTTATGTATTTTTGAATATTAACTCCTTGTTGGATATAAGCTACAATTTCTTCTTCCATTCCGTAGGTTAACTTTTTCCTTTTGGTGATGGTTTCCTTTGCTCTTCAAAAGCTTTTGATTTTGGTGTAGTCCCAACAGTTTATTTTTGGTTGTGTTTCTCTTGCCAAAGGAGTCCTATCTATAAAAACATTGTTAAGGCCAAGAGATTAATGTCTATGTATTCTTCAAGGATTTTTATAGTTTCAGGTCTCATATTTAATCCATTTTTGTTTATTTTTGTGTATGGTATAAGATAGTGGTCCAGTTTCTTTCTTTTAAATATAGCTGCTCCATTAGCCCAGCACCATATGTTGAAGACACTGTCTATGCCCATTGTGTATTTTTGCCTCCTTTGTTCTAGATTAACTGACCATATAATCATTGGTTTATTTCTGGGCTCTTTATTCTGTTCCATCAAATTGTGTCTGTATTTGTGCCAGTACCATTTTATTTTTAGTAGTTTTATAGTATATCTTGATCTGGGATTGTGATACCTTCAGTTTTATTCTTTATCAGATTGCTTTGGATATTCAGGGTCTTTGTGGTTCCATTCAAATATCAGGATTATGAGGTCTAATTATGTGAAAAATGTTGTTGGCTTTTTGATAGGGACTGCATTGAATCTGCATATTGCTTTGGGCAGTATGGACATTTTAACAACATTTTTTCCAATCTTAAACATGAAGTATCTTTTAATATTTCTGTGTTGTTTTCAATTCCTTTCATTAATGTCTTATTGTTTTGAGTATAGGTCTTTCACCTCCCAGTTTAAATTTTTCCTAGATATTTTGGTGCATTGTAAATGAGATTGCTTTCTAGATTTTTTAGCTTTTCAATTATTAGTGTAAAGAAACACAACAGATTTATGTATATTAATTTTATATCCTGCAACTTTACTGAATTAATTTATTCTGAAAAATTTTTGGTGGCATCTTTAGGGTTTTCTATATGTAGTATTATGTCATCTGCAAGCAATGACAGTTTTTCTTCTTCCTTACCAGTTTGGATGACTTTTTTCTTGTCTGTTTGCTACAGCTAGGAATTGCAATATTCTGTTAAATAAAAGTGGCAAGAATTGACCTTTTGTCTTACTCCAAATCTCAGAAGAAAAGCTTTCTGTTTTTGACCATTAAGTATGATGTCAACCATAGGTTACTGATATATGCTCCTTATCATATTGAGGTATGTTCCTTTTAAACCCACTCTGTGGAGAGATTTTATCATAAACAGACATTGTATTTTGTCAAATGTTTTTTCTGCATGTCCTGGATGATCATATTCTTATCCATCCTCTCGTTAATGTGGTATATCACGCTGATTGCTTTCTGGATATTGAACCATCCTTGCATCCCTAGAATAAATCACACTTGATCATGACAGATGATCTTTTCATTATGTAGTTAAATTTGGTTCTCTGGTATTGTGTTGGGGATTTTTAAAAATTTTATTTTAATTCTAAGATAGTTAACATACAGTGTTCTATTAGTTTCAGGTATATAATACAGAGATTCAGCACTACTCAGTGCTCATCATGATAAGTGTACTCTTAATCTCTTTCATCTATTTCACCCATCCCCACCCACCTCCCCTCTGGTAGCCATCAGTTGTTTTCTCTGTAGTTAAGAGTTTTTTTGTGTGTGTGTGGTTTTTTTTTTTTTAAGATTTTATTTATTTATTTGACAGAGAGAGATCACAAGTAGGCAGAGAGGCAGGCAGAGAGAGAGGAAGGGAAGCAGGCTCCCTGCTAAGCAGAGAGCCCGATGTGGGGCTCGATCCCAGGACCCTGGGATCAGGACCTGAGCTGAAGGCAGAGGCTTAACCCACCGAGCCACCCAGGTGCCCTGAGTATTTTTTTCTTTTTTTAGTTGTCTTTTTTATTCATTTGTTTCTTAAATTCTACATATGAGTCAAATCATATGGTATTTTTCTTTCCCTGACTTATTTCACTTAGCATTATATTCTCTAAATCCATCTATGTTGCAAGTAGCAGTATTTTGTTTTTATGGCTAAGTACTATTCCAGCGTGTGTGTGTGTGTGTGTGTGTGTGTGTGTGTGTGCATGAGTGAATTCACGTGAGTGAATCTGTGTATTGCTTCAGGAAGTATGGACATTTTAACAACATTCCTTCCAATCCATGGGCATGGAGTATCTTTTAATATTTTTGTGTTGTCTTTAGTTTCTTACATCAATGTCTAATAGTTTTCTATAGCTCTTCTTATCCAATACCTCTTCTTTGTCCAGTCACCTATCAGTGGACACTTAGGCTGCTTCCATAATTTGGCTATTGTAAATAGTAATGCAGTAAACATAGAGCTACATGTATCTTATCAAGTTGGTGTTCTCATATTCTTTAAGTAGATACACAGTAGCAGAACTCATCATATGGTAACTCTATTTTTAACTTTTAAAGGAAACTCCATACTGTTTTCCCCAGGGGTTCCACCACTTTGCATTCCCACCAGCAGGAGTCCTTTTTCTTGACATCTTTGTTTCTCCAACCCTTGTTTCTTGTGTTTCTTTATTTTGACCATTCTGACAGTTATGGGGTGATATCTCATTGTGGTTTTGATTTGCCTTTCCCTGATGATTAGTGATGTTAATCAGCTTTTCATATGTCTATTGACGATCTGTATGTATTCTTTGGGAAAATGTCTAATCTAGGTCCTCTGCTTTTTTTTTTTTTAAATCAGATATGAGTATGTGGGTGTAGGTGTGTATGTGTTTTTTATGTTGAGTGGTATATATTTTTTATATATTCTGGATATTAACTCCTTATTGGATAAATCATTTGCAAGGTAAACTGCCTTTTTGGTTAATGGCTTTCTTTGCTTTTCAAATGCTTTTTAGTTCATTGTAGTCCCAATTATTTATTTTTGCTTTTGTTTCCATTGCTTGGGGAGGCATATCCAGAAAAACATAAGGATTGAAATCCAAGAAATTACTGCCTACATTTTATTTTAGGAGTTTTATGGTTTAAGGTTTTACATTTAGATTTTTAATCCATTTTGAATTTAGTTTTGTGTGTGACATAAGAAAGTGATCCAGTTTCATTCTTTTGCATGTAGCTGTCCAGTTTTCCCAGCACCATTTATGGAAGAGATGGTCTTTTCCCCATTGCATTTTTCTTCCCTCCTTTGTCAAAGATTGATTTTGTGAGGGTGGGCTTATTTCTGGTTTCTCTATAATGTATAATATTTTGCTCAATACTATCCTGTTTTCATTACTATAGTTTTGTAGTGTAATTTGAAATCTGGGAATATGGTACCTCCTGCTTTGTTCTTCTTTCTTATAATTGCTTTGGCTGTTGTGGGTCTTCTGTGGTTCCATAGAAATTATAAGATTATTTGTTCTAGTTATGTGAAAATTACTATTGTTATTTTTATAAGAATTGCATTAAATCTGTAGATTGCTTTAGGTAGTATGGACATTTTGTCAATATTCTTCCAATTCATGAGCATTGCATAGATTTCCATTTGTTTGTGTCTCATGTTTGATTTCTTTCATCAATGTTTTATAATTATCAGAGTTTAGGTTTTTGACCTCTTGGGTTAAATTGTTATTTCCTTTCTATTTGATTACTGGTGTATAGAAACACAACAGATTTCTGTATATTGATTTTGTATCCTGCAATTTTACTGAATACATATATTAGCTGTAATAGTTTTGTGGAGTCTTTAAGGTTTTCTGCATATAGTATATCGTCTGTATAAAGTGAAAATTTTACTACTTTATTACCAATTTGGATATCTTTTATTTCTGTTCTGATTGCTGTGGCTAGGACTTCTAGCACTGTGTTGAGGAGGAGTGGGGAGAGTGGTCATCTTACCTTGTTCCTGATCTTAAGGGAAAAGCCTTAAGCTTTCCACCATTGAATCTGATGTAAGTTGTAGATTTTTCATATCTGACCTTTATTATGTTGAGGAATGTTCTCTTTAAACCCACTTTATCAACAGTTTTATTTGGTCAGATTTTGGGGGCATCTATTGTGATGATCATATCCCTCATTTTGTTGATGTTATGTATTATGATCATTGATTTGTGGATATTGAAGCATCCTTGCATCCCCTGGATAAATCCTATTTGATTGTGGTGAATGATGCTTTTAACATTTTGTTGAATGCAGCTTGCTAATATTTTGGTCAGGATTTTGCATCTGTGTTCATCAGGGATATTGGCCTGTAGTTTTTTTGTTTGTTTGTACTGTCTTTGTTTTTTTCTGTCAGGGTAGTACTGGCTTCATAGAATGAATTTGGAAGCATTCCATCTTCTGTTTTCTTTGGAATAGGTTGAGAATATTAACTATTCTTTAAATTTTTTTGTAGAATTCACCTATAAAGCCATTTGGTCCTAGACTTTTATTTGTTTTGCTTGATTATCAATTCAATTTCCTTACTAGTAATTGGTCTGTTCAGATTTTCTATTTCTTCCTGATTTAGTCTGGGGAGATTGTATGCTCCTAGGAATGTATCAATTTCTTCTAGGTTATCCAATTTGTTGAAATAAAATTTTTCAAAATATCCTCTTAAAATTCTTTGTGTTTTCTGTGGTGCCAATTGTTATTTCTGTCCCTTCATGTATGATTTTATTTGAGTTTTCACTCTATGAGAGGTCTAACAGTCTATCAATTTTGCTCATCTTTTCAAAGACCCAGCTCTTAGTGTCTCATTGCTTTTTTCTTTTTTCTTTCTTTCTTTTTTTTTGGCCTTAATTTCATTTATTTCTGCTCTAATATCTATTATTTTATCTCTTCTACTAACCTTGGGCTTTGTTTTTCTTTTTCTGTTTCTTTTGGATATAAAGTTAGATTGAGTTTTTCCTTCTTGAGGTATTGCTCAAATTCTTAGAACTGCTTTTGCTATATCCTAAAGGTTTTGGACTATTTGTATTTTCATTTGTGTCCATACTTTTTAATTTCCTCTTTGATTTCTTTATTGACCCATTGGTTCATTCATAGCATGTTTAGCCTACATGTGTTTGTGTTCCTTCCAGTGTTTTTTTCTTGTAATTGATTTCTAACTTCATATAATTATAGTCTGATAAGAGAGTTGATATTATTTCAACCTTAAATTTATCCTTTCATTCTGTGATGACCTTCCCATTTATGAATAGTCACATCAAGGTTTGATTCCAAATCAAGTCTCTGCCTCTATTTTTTGAGGTCATTTTCTATGACTAGCTGTGGAAGGTCTGATTGGCCAATTTGTTTAAAATTGTTTTCAGAGTGAATTACATGTAGTTGTCTCCATTGTAGTTGTCTCCATGTATTCATCACACCAAGCAAGCTCAGGGTTTTTCTCTTTCTCCACCATTGTTTTTTATAAAGTTCTTAAGTAATTTCATTTGTTTGTTTTTCTAGGTGAATTTTAGAATTGCTTTGACACTCTCTTCCTAGATTCTTCAAATATTGACTTGCATCAACATTAGAAATCAATGTCAAAATAAATAGTATATATTAATAGTTTTTAAAATGATTTTCATCCATCTTCTTAGGTCTTATGTTTTATCTTCTTTAAATTTTGTAGAAGTAAACTTATTTTCTAGTATTTCATGTTTGATTTTTCTATGATAAATATTTCTCACCTTTTATGTTTTAAACTGCTTATTTCTGGGCTAAAAGAAAGGCATTGTGTTTTGTATTTTTATTTTGTTATCCTCTTATTGAGCTGTTAGTTTTTAATTTTCTTTCAGTTGGTTCTGTTAATTTTTTACTTATTTAATTATACCCCTGATTTAGATATTTAATTTCTCTCAGCGATATTCTATATTTGTAGTGTATAAAACTTTTTTTTGTTAAAATTATTTCCAAACATTTACTTTTTTTGAAATTATTTAGAATGGAACTGTTGCCTTAATTCAGTTTTTGGATTCTTTATACCTACTATATAAAAATGTAGTTGATTTCTGTATATTGATCATTTGCTCTATAACCTTGCCAAACTTGTTTATTAGTTGTAGGAGGTATGTTGTTGTCAATGGTCTATATTTCATTTCTACATACAGAATAGTGTCTGAGAATGAAGGTGGTTTTACCTCTTCATTTCATATCTGATAATAAATTATTTTACTCTCCTTTTCCTTCTTCCTCCCCCTTTACCCCTCCTTTATTTGAAGGGAGAGTGTACTATACAGGCTAGAACCCAAGGTACAAGGTTGTGTAGAGGTGTTGAAAGTCCATACACTTTCTCAATTTTTCTCACAGAACTTTATATGTTGTGCTTTCCTTATTCTCAGTGTTATTTCTATTCACTACTCTTGCACCTCTACCTCAAGAGGTCATCAGAGATAGTACAGAAAAATCAAAAACAACTGAAGATGGAGCAGTAAGGTTTATGCCTGGATAGCCACTTGATGGCTTTGTGAGCAAGGGAGAGGTTATAATAGTTTTGAATATCGGCTCTAATAAATAAACTGCAGGTAATCTTAACAACAATTTTTTTGGAAAGATTAAATGTGATAATGAGTATGGAGGTTTTGTTAATTATAATTTAGTATGTGAGTGCCAGTTATGACTGTGATTTTAAAAGGAAAAGGTGAAGAAACATTCAGAATGGGATGACTTATCCAATATCAAAGATCTACTTATTACCTAACAACTGTACACAGCTTGAGCTTCCTGGAGGTGATTGTGGTCTTTCTGCTAAGAAGGCCCTTTGTGTGTATATCATCTTTCCATGAACTATTATATTTGTCTAACAAGCCCTAGATCACTGAGTTTCTCCCTCCTGTGTCCCCTTTAAGATAGTTGTCAAAAATAAAAGTATTAAAACAGAAATTTATTGTATTAAATGAGGCCCAGATATACCCATTGCTAGTGTAAACATGACTAAATAAGTACTCTTGGAAGGTAGCTAAATAAGAACAGAATGTGTTCCTTACCAATAATTCTCAAAGATATTTTTTAAATGAAGTCAGGAGATGTAAAGGACAGTTAGATGAAATCACTGAGACTTAATTTCAGACTATTTGATCCAGAAACTAGGCTCCCAGTTCTATGAATGGTGAGCTGCAAGTATTTAGGAATAAAAACATGACAGAGATCAGAAGTTCTGGAACCCAGAAAGTTTTTCTGAGCAGTGATTTGTATCAGCAGGAATTATGGCCCAAGTTTTAACTCACAGTGGATCCAATGAGCCTAAGAATCTATCTTATGGTTGTTTCCCTGGTTTCTCAATTATAGTTGTAGAGCAGCTGACAGAATCTTCTCTTAGGAGTGGGCATGTAAAAGTCTCTGAAACTGTTCATCCCCCACTCACCAAGACAGGAAGTTAGAAACAGTATCCTATCCAAAGAGAAATTGCAGATTAGTGATACTGCCAAAGATTCAAAGAGGCAGTAGTTGACATTTAATTAATCTGTGGCCCCTGAAAGCTCAGGTAGATTATGCTTGATTGAAGGAGTGCTATAAACAAACAGATGACAGAAATCTCAGCTGCTGGGCTGGGTGTGGTCTGTGTATTGGCACAAATCGACACAGCCTCTGGCACTGGATTGGAAGCTATTTGGCAAGTGTGTTCTTGAATCTCCCTGACTTGGGAAAAACTGAATGAGCTGCTGCCACTAGGAAATGAAAAACCTGCCCTAGCAGAGGCCACCATTAAGTCCTCATTATGGTACAGTTTCTTGAGAAGCCCAACCGGCCAAGTGGGAGCTTAAATACATTGGACATTTTCCGTTTTATTTTGACCTTATCTGAACTGTAAACTGATAAGTGACTTGACATTACATACATGGAGCCCTTCTCTGGATATGTATCTATTTCCCTTTCTTGCCCACAGTAATTCTGCCAGAACCATTATTTGGGGGCTTATTTAATGTTTTATCTGTCATCACGGTGAAAAAAGAAAGTGAGACAATTGGCATCTGATCATAGCATCCACTAGTCTTATGTTATAGACTAAACCTACAATCCACCAGTATAACAGAGCTGTGGGAGAGCCTATTAATAGTTAGTAATGTGCCAGCTCAAGGTTGGTGACTGTACTCCAGGATACAGCTCATGCAGTAAACCTATGCTCATGGTACTCTGTCTCTACTGGCCAGAATACACGATTCCAAGAACCAAAGGGTGAAAGTGGTATTATTGTCTTTAGCCATCAGCATTCCAAATGATCCAGTTGAAAATTTTGTTTTCCATCTACAAAATGTTAAGTCTTCTCAGTTATAGGCCAAGATTTCATGGGTGGAAATTTCTATGAAGGACAGTGTGAGGATTCTTCTGAACTTGTTATTGTGAGCACAGTCTGGTGATTTTGGGCTCTCAAAATCCATAAACCAGCAGGCAAAGAGTTACTCCTACTGGGGGTAACTGACTCTGAAGACCATGATGATGGAGATGCTGCCACAAGTTGGGATGGGCAGAGGAATGAGTAGATCTGAAGTCCATGAGGTTTTCTGAGGTGTCTATTTGTTTTCTGTGCTCAAGGATGAAAAGGCAGTTGTTGTAAAGAAGTCCTGACAAAAGCAAAGCAATAATCATGTTACTTGGAATATAGGTGTGGATCATCTCACCAGACAAATGACCCAGACCAACTAAAGTGCTGACCAAGGGTTAGCGATATATAGAATAGCTGGTAGAGGAGAAGACGGTGACACTGGCTAGAGCCATGTGAGCAGCCACAGCTCATTTTGTTTCCTTACTCCCTTCACAGGGTCTTCACAGAGATTGTGGCCACTCACCACCTGGAAGGGACATCTGTTGTAAACTGGACTTGAATGAGGGCACAAGTGGATCAGAATGGGCAACGGGTGGAATATAGCAAGTACTTCTTAGCACTGTTAGAAATCTTAGCCACACCTCTTACTCTAGCCATGGTTGCTTTGACTAGGTTGGTACAGGTTCTATCCAGCTTCAGACTCATCAGGCTCCTCCTACTTATCCCTTGCCTTGCCCCATAGGCAGAAGGCAAATGACCTTTTGATTCGATGCCCCCACCTGTGTGCATCAGAAATAGGGAAGAGTTACCCTACAAAGTGAATGTTTTACCAATGGGAAATAGAAACTAACAGACAAATGCTTTCTCCTTGGTCCTCCAGATAGACAGCTCTAGGAGGCATATTTTGTACTGCTCCTTAGATGCTCTTAGATCAAGCAGCAAGCCAACAACACATGCCTGTATGGATTCTGACTCCTTTCTGCTTTTTTTTCCCTAGACTCCATGTCTGATGCAGGAATCACACCCCTCAGTAAGGTACTCCCACAAAAACCTTTGTCTCAGGCATTGCTTCCAGGGCAGCCAAGCTAAGATGCTCTGAGAGAAAGCTATTATTAGATATGCAGTCCAGATGATAAATAATGCTGTGACTTACCAAGAGTCTCACAGATGGTGATTGAGCTACATCCTGATCCTATCATCTGACTCAAAATCTTGTCGTCTCTACACTGTATTGCCCAATGAGGTGAAGATAGGAGGTAGCTAGGACATTGCCAGTTCTAGTGACTGTGACTTTAATGTAAACTCTTGTGGGGGTTTTTCCTAGTAAAAGCAGGGGAAGAATATGTAAGAACATAGCAGATTCTGTACTTTCAACAATAACAAGAAAGGGGAATGGTGACTACTTTAGGTAACCTTCTGTTTCCCAGGAACTGTGAAGGGGCCTCACATCACCATGTCTACTGGGGGAAAAAATAGTGCATTCCTGCCCCCACTTTTAAATGAGACCCTGAGGCCCAGAGAGATTAAGTTATCTGTCTAATTTCACAAGCTCATTACTGACAATATTTAAATTGTGACTAGATAATCTAAAGAAATGAGTAATTATGCTTTTGGTAAGTTTAAATACAGGTCTATGGAGGAATCTGGGAATTTTTGATAAGGCCTCCTGAGAACCCTTCTAACACTGTATTTCTGTGATTCTAAGTAATCATCACATCCAAAGAATTAATTATGCTACATGCTATTTTCCCAGTGTAATACAGATGGCTTCATTTTATAATTTTAGGCTGTAGTTAGAGATGATTCACTGGCATTTTAGAGGTACTGTTGCTACTGTTCCCCAGAAGAAACTCAAAGAGGATGCTTCAAATTTCTGTGTATTGCAAATATATCACTTACCTAGTGGCAAGTCCCTATGCATCAGAAAGGGAGATCTGGCAAGCGGAGTCAATAATGCACCCCAGGCATAGACCACCAAACCGGCCTTCAGAGACTGAGCTGCAATGGGTATGCCTGAGCATCAGGGTCTGGAGGCCTACTTTGTACCATATGCCAGACTGGCTCAGAATCAAATGATGAAGCCACTGTTAAAAGGTCTTAGAAGCTCTGAGTCAGAAAGACAGCTAGAGGGCATTGGCAGAATGAAACCCTCTGTTAAAAATTTGATGCTTAAATCCCTCCCATGGCCTCCTTGTCAGACAGATATCTAGGCCCTCTTTGAATCCACTCAGTAGCTGAATTAAATACTGAATCTGCCACTGTCCAGATTAAAGTAAACCTCCTTCTACCTACTGGACACTATGTCTGGCTATAGAATTCACTTTGATATTCAATCAATTTGACAAGTGTTTACTGAACAATATACAGTGGAGACATAAAGATGGCCATATGACCGTGCGTATACCTTACCTCATTCTGAAAGGTACTGAACAATGCCAGTCTGCCTCTTGTAGAGCTCTCAGTATAGAGCAGATGCCAGAATTTCAACCAACGGTTACTATAAATATGGTGGTGGTACTCAGAGGGAGGGCCTGTTGGCCTGGGTGGTCAAGGATGGTTTCCTGAAGATGGGATGCCTGAGCTGAGGACTGGAGAATTGGTGGGATTACTTAGATGATAAAGGAAGAAACAGCCTTCCAGACAAAGCAACATGTCCAAGGGGGGGAGGGTGCATGATATAGTCAAGAAGTCACCACCAAATAAAGGAAACTGGTATAAAGTGCATGTGAGACAGGAGTGGTGCGTGAGGGTGGGCAGGCCGGGGAGGCCAAGTCACAGAGTGGCCTGTAGAAGCTTCCACTTTATCCAGCAACCTGTGGAGGCCGAGGATGAGGTTTGAGTAGGGGAGTAGTATCCTGAGATCAATTACAGCAATTTGTAAATTGGATTATAACTTCTGCAGGTCTCCCCATACAGGTCCTGCTAGCAAGTAGAATAAATGGAAACTTTCCCTGCTATAGGAAATTTCCTATTTCACACAGGAAGGAGATGTAAATTAATAAGTGATTATAGTGGCAGTGCTTTTAACAGATGATTAGGTTCTTTCCAGCTGTTCCTTCATTTATTTCCTACCCAGGCTCTCTGGCTGTCTCCTCTACATGATTTGAATATTTCTCAGTCTGGTCATCTCTTGCCTGTCCTTTGTGCCTTTAGTGGGGTTTTTCTTTGTCTCTCATCCAAACTCCCTAATAGAGGTTTTGGTACCATCCTAACTACGGCTGTCTTTGCAATCTATTCTCTTGGAAACTTACACTGGTTGGTCTAGATCACTGTTTCATAGGTGGATTCATACACTGCCTAATGCTATCCTATAATATAAAGTTGGTCCTTAGGAAAATGGGGAAAAAATAATACACTGAGGGATTTGTGGTCTTATCGTGTTATTTGCATTTGGATCTCAGGTGACAGTGATGGATTAATATTTTAGTAATTATAATTTTCTTCTTTGTGACCTATTTTTATCATACATCATGCATAATCCTTGTTTGTTTGCTTGTTTGAAATAGTTGAATTGCATAAGTAGATATAGATCTCCTATGCAACATGGAAACTAGAACATGGACCATAACTTAAATCTGCATATGTGATTCCCATTCAATTCATTCTTATTCTATTCTCCCTTCCCTTGTGATATTTTATTCTTCAAACAATTATATACACAGATATATGCATAAACATTTATATGGAATCCTAAAAAGTATATAATAAAAATTTACTTTATAAACAGGGTGCCTTATTATATGTAAACTTCTCAGAATTTTAAATATTCAATCTTTTATAAAATTCATATTTTTTTCATGTAGCTGTTTACTTAGCCTGACTACTGCATAGTACTTTACTATGTAAACATACCATGTATTTATCCATCCTCCTGTAGATGGCCATCAGGATTATTTCCCAGATACTTCTTGTATGGCCAGGGCTGCTTGAACACTTCTGTGCATATATCCTGGGGTATATTGATAAGAGTCATCTCAGATAAAAGCCTGAAGGTAGATCTGCTGCATATTAGAGTATGCACGTTTTCCACACAGATAAATGCACTCATGGAAGGACTCCTTATCCTTCCTTAGATGTGCTCTCTTATAGTAGCAAAGGCCCTTTTTAATTAAATGACCCTAATTATAGATAGCAGTTGCTGATTTTTGAAAGGTAGTCACTGTTAGTGAAATGAACAACCTCAAATTTTGTTAGGAAGTTTTACTGCCCTGAAATTCTAAAGTCCAGGGAATGCAAGGCTATGTCATACATGAGAGAAAGGCTAGATTTTATCCACTTCTGTGAAGGAACCATCATCACAGGGCTTCTCTCACAGTACCATCATGAGTGTTAATGAGATGAGTAATGATAAGCACTGGTATACAGTAATGGTCCAGGAATCTACCATGGCTCCCTTGGTTTCAGATGGTAACTTGTAAACAAGCAGGAAAGGGTGCTTGCTGCAGCATTTAGAAGCCTTTCTAAAGGTGGGAACAGCCTTTCATGAAGTGTTCACTCCTTGCCTTCATCTGTGTAACAAATAATGGTAGCACTCAGAAGTGGAGTTAACCCAGACTGTAGTGATGCCCTTTATTCAGACGGAATTCTCTTCTGTTTGTTTTGACAACATGGGGGAGCAGGGCCGTGGCACAGAGGACATCTTTGGTCTGCTTCTGTTTCCTTTTCTGAGGCTACAAACACTGAACTAGTCAAGTGGGGGGAGAAGGCACTAGAAAAGACAAAAGGGAGGAATCTGCCAGTTCATTACAAGAGAAATTAACTTTGTTCCAGTCCCAAGGGAGCTCTCTGGTGGTCTTCTCTGGCTGGGCACTGGGGTCTATGGGGCATCTAAATGAAATTAGCTTCATACAGAAAAAAAATGTGGACATAAAGATCTCAGGACATCTAGACTTCATTCCCATTCACTTACCAAATCCATCAACTGCATATCCAGATATTATTTAAATAATTCAGCAAAATACAATTGCATAAATTTGAGCCGCTCTTCCCATTGGTTTATAGACAAAAGGGACATCTATATCCCTTGCTCATAGTTGCTTCTTTGCAAGTGGAACTTAAGACAGAGGTCTGTGTAGGTGTTGGGTGTTTGTGCCAGGAGGGAGAGGGGCACTAACATAACAGGTGGAAATGTCTCCAAAGTGCACTTACATATTCAGTATGTGCTTTTCACTTACTATGTGCCAAGCCCTATGTAGGACACTAAGGATACAAACCTGAGGAAGACTTTTTTTCCCTCTCCTGAAGTTATGGCAGACGTGGGATATGGGCAACTGAAACCATTACAACACCGCCCATAACTATAAAATCACCATGGGCCGGTGCTATGAGAGCATGGGAGACAACTCCCTCACTGAGGATGGACAGGGATAAGGTGTCACATGCATAATAAGGTGCCATGTAGGTAGAGCCTTGAAGCACAGATGCAATATTTCCAGGTAAAGAAAGAATTCCTGAGAGCCAACACCATTTGAGCAAAAGCATGGGGGTGAGAAAATTTGGGGTCTCTTCCAATATCAAGGCCTTCTTCACAGCCCTGAGAACTCTGTGCCATTTTCCTGCTCTTTTCCCCCTGCTATGCCCCCACAACATTGCAGATTACAAGCATCAGATGACACACGTGAAGCACACAATGGCGGGCATGTGGACACTGGTCCGGAAATGGTGACTGTCACTATGGCAAGGCTTCCGGTGCGTGTCTCCTATGTCTGCCCAACTTCACTTCTTCAACATGTCCAACAGCACGTGGTGGTGGAATTAGAAGCCAGTCCAGCTCTGCCAGACTCAAAAGCCTATGCTTTTGCCATTGCTCCATCTAACTTCTCAGACTGAGTTCACGATAGATCTTCTGGGGTTGACTGAAGTAAAAAACAAACAAACAAAAAATACAAAAAACCCTCAGCATCTTCCAAATTTGTCCTAAGCCTGAATATTTGAAATAGCCCATTGAAGGCACCCACAATTTCTGCCTGTCTTCCAAGCTAGCATTTGGAAATCACATCTCTTGCTGGAGCATGAGCAGACATGGGTAGTGCTCCCTCCTGTTAGTCAGGTCAGAGCATTTGGAGACTGGCTCCCCTGAGGATAAGCATCTCTGACCAAGGCTTTGAGACTCTAAATGATGTTCTCATCAAGACCTTTATTTTCCCCTCTTTTGCATTTAACTTTTACAGGGTGGACACCCCCTTTTTAAAAAATCCATCTCCTACTGCTGACTAAATCCCAAATACTGAGCTTCGGATTCAGGATGAGAAAACCCTGCCCCTCAAGCAATCCCTTAAAAGCTGGGCTGTCACATATTTCAATTTAATTGGGAAGAGAAGATTATATGCAGGATTGAGGATTTAGGGATCTTTCTAAGCCTGCAAAAGAGTATGACTCAAATCTAAGAAGTCAGTGTAAGCTACTATCTACCTAAATCAGGAAGCCCCTAAGCCCCAAACTCGAATCATAATTAACATTGGAATTAATTTCTGTAATTGCTCAGCAGCTCATTGTGAGGCTGAGAACCCAATTATATTCATCTTTGATCACATCGCCTCCATGGGGTTTAGACTCAGAAATATTCAAGAAATATTTGCTAAGTTAACAGAACCAAGATAAGAAGCAATTATCTTTCCAGCAGAAGAAAAGACACATGTCAAAATAGATGTTTTTTAAAAAATTATTCATTAGGCTTGTGACATAGAAAGTTACCACAAATAGAACACTTCCTGATGTTACTGCTTCAATATTTACTAAAACTTCCCAAAACATTGATGAAGAACTGATGTGAGTCAGGCATGTTGCAAGTGGGGGTAAAACAGAGTCCTTCCCCTTAAGGGCCTTACAGTCTTTTTGTGGAGAAAGCCACCTAACTCATAAGTCTTGTAAAGCAGGGTAGACACTACAGTTGCTGTTCTGTGAGGGTGCTGGTGACATGGCTCACAGTAGGAGAGCCAGGTAGCACTCACTTGAAAGAGACCAGAGAACTGAGGGAGAGGAAGGACATTTAGGGCAAAAGAAACAGAGGTAAAGAAGTGCAATATATTCCAAGAACGTCAAACATCAAGTGTGTTCTGGGCACAGAGATCATGGAGGAAGAAGACGGGTTTGGGGCAGGATCTAAAGGTTTTTTTGTTTTTTATTATTGAAATACAGTTGGAATACAATGTCACATTTTTGGGTGTACAACACAGTGACTCAACAATTACATACATTGCTCACCACTCATCACAATAAGTGTAGACACCATCTGTCACCATACAATGGTTATCACAGAATTATTGATGGTAATCCCTATACTGTACTTTTCATCTTATACCTCTTAACTCCTTTTGCCTATTTCAACAATTGCCCTACCCCTCTTGCCTATGTCAGATGCCAGATTATTCTCTGTATTTGAGTCTGTTTTGATTGTTCATTTGTTTTGATAAATCCCACATCTCAGTGAAATCCTACTGTATTTGTCTTTTCTGACTTCACTTAGCATAGTACTCTCTAGGTCCACCATGTCTTTAATGGCTGAGTAACATTCCATTGTATACTCATATACTGCAACTTCTTTATCCATTCATCTATCTATGGACACATAGGCTATGTCCATATCTTGGCTATTATAAGCAATACTGCAATAAGCATGGAAGCATATACATCTTTTCAAACTAGTATTTTTGTTTTCTTTGCTTAAATAGCCAGTAGAGAAGTTACTGGATCATACAGTATTTCCTTTTTTTTTTTTTTTGAGATTTTTATTTATTTATTATTTATTTGACAGAGAGAGAGAGATCACAAGTAGGCAGAGAGGCAGGCAGAGAGAGGGGGAAGCAGGCTCCCAGCTGAGCAGAGAGCCCAATTGGGGCTCAATCCCAGGACCCTGAGATCATGACTAGAGCCAAAGATAGAGGCTGAACCCACTGAGTCACCCAGGTGCCCCAGTATTTTCATTTTTAATATTTTGGGGAACTCCATATCACTTCCCACAGTGGTTGTACCGATTTATATTCCCACCAACAATGCACATGAGTCCCTTTTCTCCACATCCTTTGTTATTTCTTGTCTTTTTGACTCTAGCCTTCTGACTGTTGCATTATCTCATTGTGGTTTAGATTTGTGTTTCCCTGCTGATGAGTGATGTTAAGCATCTTGGATGTATCTGTTGGCCACTTCTATGCCTTCTTTGAAAAAAATATCTATTCAGGTCCTCTGCCCATCTTTTAATTGGATTATTTTGGTATTTTGTGTGGGTTGTATAAGTTCTTTAAATATTTTGGAATTAACCCCTTATCAGATGTATCATTTGCAAATATCTTCTCTCATTCATTAGGTTGACTTTTTTCTTTTGTTGATGGTTTCCTCTGCTGTGCAAAAACGTTTATTTTGATGTAGTCCCAGGAGTTTATTTCTGGTTTTGCTTCCTTTGCCTCAGGAGACATATAGATAACTTGTTAAGCCTAATACACAAGATATTACTGCCAATGCTTTCTTCTAGGGGTTTGTGGTTTCAGATCCCTAACTTAGGTATTAAGCCCATTTCAAGTTATTTTTGTGTATGGTGTAAGAAAGTGGTCCAGTTTCATTCTCCTCCATGTAGCTGCCAACTTGTCCCAGCACTATTTATTAAAGTCCTGTCTTTCTTTTTTAGGCTGCAGTTTTTTTGTTTTTTTTTTAATTAATTAATTTATTTATTTTTTTATTTGTCAGAGAGAGAGAGAGAGCGAGCACAGGCAGACAGAGTGGTAGGCAGAGGCAGAGGGAGAAGCAGGCTCCCTGCCGAGCAAGGAGCCCGATGTGGGACTCGATCCCAGGACGCTGGGATCATGACCTGAGCCGAAGGCAGCCACTTAACCAACTGAGCCACCCAGGCGTCCCTAGGCTGCAGTTTTTATGGTTTTTATTCTTTTCATTTAAAAAAAAATTTTTTCAGTGTTCCAAGATTCATTGTTTATGCATCACACCCAGTTCTCCATGCAATACATGCCTTCCTTAATACCTGCTACCAGGCTCACCCATCTCCCCACTCTCTTCCCCTCCAAAACCCTCAGTTTGTTTCTGAGACCACAGTCTCTCATGGATCATCTCCCCCTCCAATTTCCCTCAATTCATTTTTCCTTTCTTTCTCCCAAAGTCCTCCATGTTATTCCTTATGCTCCACAAGTAAGCAAAACCGTATCATAATTGACTCTCTCTGCTTGACTTATTTCACTCAGCATAATCTCCTCCAGTCCCATCCATGTTGATACAGAAGTTGGGTATTCATCTTTTGTGATGGAGGCATAATGCTCCATTGCATATATGGACCATATCTTCTTTATCCACTCATCCGTTGAAGGGCATCTTGGTTCTTTCCACAGTTTGGCAACTGTGCCCATTGCTGCTATGAACATTGGGATATAGATGGCCCTTCTTTTAACTGCACCTGTATCTTTGGGGTAAATACCCAGTAGTACAATTGCAGGGTCATAGGGTAGCTCTATTTTTAATTTTTTGAGGAATCTCCATACTGTTTTCCAAAGTGGCTGCACCAACTTGCATTCCCACCAACAGTGTAAGAGTGTTCCTCTCCAACACATGTTGTTTACTATCTTGTTAATTATGGCCATTCTAACTGGTGGGCATTTTTTCATGTTTCTGTTAGCTATTTGCATGTCTTCTTTGGAGAAGTGTCTGTTCATGTCTTCTGCCCATTTTTTGACATTATTATCTGTTTTTTGGGTGTTGATTTGAGAAGTTCTTTATAGACTTGGATATCAGCCCTTTGTCTGTAATGTCATTTGTGAATATCTTCTCCCATTCTATGGGTTGCCTCTTTGTTTTGTTAACTGTTTCCTTTGCTGTGCAGAAGCTTTTTATCTTGATGAAGTCCCAAAGTTCATTTTCACTTTTGTTTCCCTTGCCTTTGGAGAGGGGTCTTGAAAGAAGTTGCTGTGGCCGATGTTGAAGAGGTTGCTGCCTGTGTCCTCCTTTAGGATTTTAAAGGATTCCTGTCTCACACTGAGGTCTTTTATTCATTCTGAGTTTATCTTTGTGTATGGTGTAAGAGAATAGTTGAGTTTCATTCTCTACACATAGCTGTCCATTTTTCCCAGCACCATTTATTGAAGAGACTATCCTTTTTCCATTGGCTATTTTTTCCTGCTTTGTTGAAGATTAGTTGACCGTAGAGTTGAGAATCCATATTTGGGCTCTTTACTCTGTTCCATTGGTCTAGGTGTCTGTTTTTGTGCCAGTACCATGCTGTCTTGGTGATCACAGCTTTGCAATACAGCTTGAAATCAGGCAACATGATGCCTCCAGCTTTTTCTTTTTCAACATTTCCTTGGCAATTCGGGGTCTTTTTTGGTTCCATACAAATTTTAGGATTGTTTCTTCCAGCACTTTGAAAAATGCTATTGGTATTTTGATCTGGATGGCATTGAAAGTATAGATTGCTCTGGGCAGCACAGCCATTTTAATAATGGTTTTTCCTCTGCTCCATGAGCATGGAATGTTTTTCCATCTTTCTGTGTCTTCTTCCATTTGTTTCATGAGTGTTTTGTAGTTCCTAGAGTATAGATCCTTTACCTCTTTGGTTAGGTTTATTCCAAGGTATCTTATGGTTTTTGGTGCTATTGTAAATAGAATCAATTCTCAAATTTCTCTTTCTAC
>ML103202.1:3279-13602 GCA_003697995.1 Taxidea taxus jeffersonii
CTCTCTGCCTACTTGTGATCTCTCTATCTGTCAAATAAATAAATAAATAATCTTAAAAAAAAAAAAAAGAAGTGTCTTACCGATATGCTTAAAAATACTGAATTGACAGCTGAATTGAATGGAATATTTTGTAGGGCACTTCTCATTTTGTCACTTACTCAGGTTAAATTCAAGGTCCTTATATTCCATCTCCTTCACGAGTGGTGGGAGCTCTAACTGGGGCATCCAGTTAATCTCCATTTCCACTTGGATGCCTGCTTAGACTTGAAGAAATAAGCCCCAGAAAATAGAAAGTAGGATGCTAAACAGAGTTGAATCATCATCACATGACCCCAGAGACAGAGGTGGAACAAACTTTTTGAATTAGAGCATACTCCCAAGGATCTGTTTCTAGTTGGAATCGGCTGTCTTTGGGGAGTGCACCATCAGCTCCTGTTTTACTTCTCGGTACACGTGGGCTCGGGTTTCTCATTCTCTCTGCGGGCGCTTTCCTTCTTATTGCATTCACTTTTCCCTGTTCCTTTGCCATTGGCCCCACTTAACGAATTACTCTTCAGCTGTAGTTTAAAGATACCCTTGTCCTCTTGTCCTCCCCCAAATAGGATTATGGCCTTTCATATGCCTCCTTCACATGTTGGCCAGACTGTAATTATAGTATCTGTGTGTTTCAGTTGTTTGCCTCCTGGTGGTCTAAACTGCAGAGGCAGGGGTAAGGGACTATTTTATGTTTCTGTAACTCCAGTACTGACTTGATAGCTAGCATTCATACGAATGAATAAATGAATGAGAAACTGTACTTCCCTCCTATGTATTCTTGGAGAAAACTATTCTGTCTTTGGGCAGATCTTATTTGTCCTTCTCGTACACTTTTTGAACAAAGTTCTAGGTCTAACCCCGTGCTTTTGAAAGGGGAGCACGATTCATTTATGGAAGAAAAGCAAGTCATACTGCTAATTTTGGGCAAGTGATACCTTTTTGGAGATGTATTTAACTGGATCAAGAGAACTAAGACTTCCTTCCTAAAATTCCAACGTCTTTGTAAAGAATGGACCAGAAAGAGGAGCGGTTAGTCACTCTTCAGTTGCAGTGATAGGTGCTCATTTGAGAGTTTAATTATACTTAAGATTTAATTTTCTTTTAAACAGTGTATTTGGGATATCTGGGTGGCTCAGCTGTTAAGCATCTGACTTCGGCTCAGGTCATGATCCCAGGAACTTGGGAACAAGCCCTAACCCACGTTGGGATCCCTGCTCAGCAGGAAGCCTGCTGCTCCCTTTCCCACTCACTGGGTCTCTCTCTGTCAAATAAATAAAATCTTTAAAAAACAACAACAGGAACAACAAAAAACAGTGTGTTTATCCAGGATTAGAGCAGGTAAATAAATATTTAGGTCCAAGAACTTGGTTTAAGATAAATCGGTCAATGCAGCTAATTTCTTCATGACATAGTGGGAGTTGATACCTCTTAATTTATCTGTGATATGTGTTATTTCTGGGTCTGCATTGGAAAATTAGGGCTATGACTATGATAGTTGTTACTTGTACCTTATTGCCTAAAAAATAAGGCTTGAAGGAAGTTTCTTCTAGTGGGTAAAAGAAATAATATATTTTGGGTTTTGCCTTGGATTTTCATTTAAATGAAACAAATTTGTATGTGTTAAGGAAAATAAACTCCACACAGGAGCCCAAGTTTTATAATTAATTTAAAAATAAATTTCTAATGCATTCTATAACAAAAGGTTAAATCATCTATCACCTTGTTTGCATAACTTTTTTTTAGGAGACATATTTAAAGGCTATATATTTTTGTAGACTTGTTAATGATTGTTGACCATCAAGATGAATTTCTAAAAGCAGTCTTTGTCTCATGAATCTACTTTCAGTGCAGGAATTTTGTTCAAGTTTTGAATTATACATACTAACACAGGCAGTGAAGATACAGTTAATTTTAAATGTGAGAGGCGATAAATTTTTTATTTGAATATTTTTAGAGTTATAATTTATTACAAGTATGCTACTTTTAGCTTTTCAAGCAAAATATTGATGCTACTCTGCCAGTGGTTCAGGAGCAACCAGCAAGAAATCCAGTCTCTGAGTTCTCTCCTAAATTCTTCTGCTGACAATAAAGTACACTCCTTAGAGCGTTCCTTCTATGCTTGCTGACCTGCTGATTATTTGGTGGGGGAGTGGAAGAGAAATAAAGGCCTCTCTTCCCCTTCAGTTTTAAAAGGCTATAAAAGGTCTTTCCTTCTGGTTTCAATGGGAGATAAGTAGCAGATGGAAACACAGTGAACAGAGGAATGGAAAAAATGAACAAAGGCATCAGTTAAGCGACATATTTATTAACTTAGAAAATATATATTGAACACGTATGATGTGTCAGGCATTGTCAGCAGCTGAGTATAAATACGAAATTATTTTATTCACCTGTTTTTTTTTTAAAGATTTTATTTATCAGATAGAGATCACAAGTAGGCAGAGAGGCAGGCAGAGAGAGAGAGAGAGAGGGAAGCAGGCTCCCTGCTGAGCAGAGAGCCCGATCCCAGGACCCCGAGATCATGACTGAGCCAAAGGCAGAGGCTTTAAACCATTGAGCCACCCAGGGGCCCCTATTCACCTGTTTCTTATCTGTGCTTCTCAGTAGAGGACCTGCCACTTAGTAGAAACTCAGTAACTGCATCAAGTGAACTAAATGTGGGTCCTTGCCGGCAAGGAGTGTCATTCACTGGAGGGTGTGGTGGGGCAGGGCAAGAGGCAGACTTAAATCACTGCCAGTTGACTTACACTTTAAGAAGTTTGGGTGGAGTACCAAAAGACAACTTAATGTGCGCTGAGAAGCAGAAGGGACTTTTGGTCTGTTTGTGCACTAGTGTCTTCTCAGTGTACAGAGCAATGCTGGGCAGCAGTCGGTGCTGGAGAACTCTGTTGAGGTAGGTAGGTAAGGGAAACGTCTTTTCTTCTCTCTCTCGCCCCAGCCGCGCGCCTTGTAGGGAGTGCGTGTTAGGGATTTGGTATTGATGCAGTGATTTGCATACTTCTTTTTACCTGCCTTTGGAAACGGGGAACCAAAGATGATGGGAACTGTGTTTGTGGTGGTGAGCGAAGTGTTATTTAACTGAGTAGCCGGCGAATATGGGAAAAGGGACCTAGAACTTTATCACCGTCCTGTTTCTCAAATTATCCTTGTGTCAGTTATCTTCAGTGTAGTTAATCTCAAATCATCCTTACCCTGCCCCCTACTCCCATCAGTTATCTTGTGCCCAGCAAACGCACATGGATTTTAAGAACCTTTTTTTGGAGTTAGGAGGTAATGCATTCTTAATGCCAAAGAAGGAGTCAGGCAAATCCTGGGAAGCAGAAAAAAGCGTAACTATTTTAAAAAGGATCTGCAGTCCTACCACCCATGATGGTTTGTGGTATGTTCTCCAGGATGTTCTTTTCTCTAGTCAAACAAATTTTAACATTACTTTAAGGAAAAAAAAAAAAGGCTTAAGATGTATTTGAATAATAAAATATTCTCACGTGTGCCACTACCTATTCATCTTAGGATGAATTTGATGAAAAATTCAGAGAGAAAATCTCTTTAATAATGTCTTGAAAATACCCATAATCTTTCAATACAACTGTAAGTCTGTATAGCTTTGTCATAATGAGTATGTTTCTTGAAGTCCTTCATTTTACTTTTTCAGAGCCAGAAAACCAGTTTGTAACCAGTCTGTGTTTATCTCAGATATGCAGACTGCTTGCTCTTTGCTCACTGCTGGAATCATTTAGGTGAAATCGAGCATTTCAGAAGAAGGAGAGATGGTCTTTAGGTCCTAGACCTTTTGACTCTTTGTCAGTCATCTGGCAATTTGGATAGGTTTTTCAGGAGGAGTGGTTGAAATTTTACAGTGATTATAGAGGAGTAAAAGCACAGGCTGCTAGAAAGTTGAGCTTCTTCCTAGTGTTTCTCTTGTTGCGATGTAGACAATACAGATTCCTTTTTTTTTTTTTTCTCCTTTTTTAAGATTTATTTATTTGGGGGCACCTGGGTGGCTCAGTGGGTTAAGCCTCTGCCTTCGGCTCAGGTCATGATCCCAGGGTCCTGGGATTGAGCCGTGCATCGGGCTCTCTGCTTGGCGGGAAGCCTGCTTCCCTCTCTCTCTCTGCCTAATTGTGATTTCTGTTTGTCAAATAAATAAAATCTTAAAAAAAAAAAAAAGATTTGTTTATTTGAGAGAGTAGGGGGAGGGGCAGAGGGAAAGAGAGAGAGAACCCTCAGGTCAACTCCTGGCTGAGTGTAGAGGCTCATGCGGGATCCCATGGGATCCCAGGACACTGAGCTCATGACCTGAGCCGAAGGCGGGAGTTGGTTGTCCAGCCGGCCGAGCCCCCCCACCACCACGGTGGGGGCGGGGGTCACCCGTGCAGACTCTAAGCAGTTTTCCTCCCCAGCATCTCAGACATACAGAAGAGTTAACACGGTCAACACCCATATGCCCCAACATTTAGATTTCAGAGTCAGAATTTTGCTGAATTGGCTTTATTACATACAGGTCTGTCCATCAACCCATCTTCTTTTTATTTATTTATTTATTTAATTTCTTTTCAGTATGACAGAATTCATTGTTTATGCACCATACCCAGTGCTCCATGCAATACGTGCCCTCCATAAAACCCACCACCTGGCTCCCCCAACCTCCCACCCCCTGCCCCTTCAAAACCCTCAGAATGTTTTTCAGAGTCCATAGACTCTCATGGTTCAACTCCCCTTCCAATTTCCCTAAACTCCCCTCTCCTCTCCATCTCCCCATGTCCTCTGTGTTATTTGTTATGCTCTGCAAATAAGTGAAACCATATGATAATTGACTCTCTCTGCTTGACTTATTTCACTCAGCATAATCTCTTCCAGTCCCATCCATGTTGATACAAAAGTAACCCATCTTCTTTTTAAATGCATTTCAAGGGAATTTGCAGAATTTTGAAATCAGTTTTACTTGAATTCTCTAGTTTTACCCTTGTATCTTTTTTTTTTTTAATCTGAAGATCATTGTTCCTGATGTTATTGACATAATTTTTCATTTGTTTTGTGGTGGAACATAACTATTTAAATTAAGATATTGATATTGTTACTAAAAGGAATGTTGATTACTATATGATTTCTTTATAGGTTCTTTTTTTTTTATCTTTAGAATATATCCTATTGGAGATAAATACTCAAAAACTGAGCCTTAAAGCCCCTTGAAGTAATTGTGTTTCTACAACTAACTTGACATACTAGTTTCCTTTATTTAAATTTCTTAGGTTTTTAGGGGTTTCTTTTTTTTCTTCTTTTTTCTTTCTGTTTTCTGTAATTATGTAAAGCATTTAAACATTTGCATTGGTCCAAAATTAAAGCCATACCAGAAGGTACTTCACAGAAGTTTTTTTTTCTCCTGGTCGTCTTCCCCATTCCTGTAGGTAATTTTTTTTTTTTTTTATTAGTTCTTGGTTTATCTTTCCATTATTTCTTTTGAAAATACATTTGACCCTTGAACAGTATGGGGTACAGTATGGGGTGCTAAAATCCTCTGTGCAGCTGAAAATCTATGTATAATTTGGGGCTTTTTGTTTTATTTTTTGCCTGATGGAAAGTTATTTATTGCCTGGAATGTGCTGTTATGTTCATAAATTTGGAGTTGGCTGATCTTTTTTCTGATACATAGTTGACATATGATGTGTGACTCTGTAGCTTGAGCCGTGCTCACCATCAGTGTGGCTCCCGTCTGTCACCATACGGCACTGCTGCAGCATTATTGCCTGTATTCCCTATTTTGTGTCTTTCATCCCTGTGACGACTTCAGTCCATAACTGGAAGCCTGTGTCTCCCACTCCCCTTCATTCATCTTGCCCGTTCTCTACCCCTCTGCCCTCTGGCACTCATCAGGTCTCTGTATTTATGGGTCTGTTTCTACTTGGTTGTTTGTTCATTTATTTGTTTTGTTTGGTTCAGATTCTGTGTATAAATGAAATGGTATTTGTCTTTGGCTTATTTCACTTAGTGTTATGCCTTCTAGGTTAATCCATGTCACAGATGGCAAGATCTGAGTTTTTCTTTCCTTTCTTTCTTTTTTTTTTTTTTATGGCTGAGTAATATTCATGTGTATATCTATTGTGTGTGTCTGTATCACATTTTCTTTATCCATTCATCTATTGATGGACACAGGTTGCTTCTATATCTTGGTCATTGTAAATAATGCTGCCAGTTAACATATAGATGGATGCATCTTTTCAAGTTAGTGTTTTTGTTTGGTAAATATCCATTACTGAGATTATTGGATCATATGGTAGTTCTGTTTTTTATTTTTTTTTTGAGGAACCTCCATACTGTTTTTCACAGTGACTGCACAAGTTTGCATTCCCACCAGCAGTGCACGAGGGTTCCTTTTCCTTTGCATCCTTGCCAGTACCTGTTATTTCTTGTCTTTTTCATTTCATCCATTAGGACAGGTATAAGGTGATAATCTCCTTGTGGTTTTGGTTTGAATTTCCCTGAGGATTAGTGATGTTGAGCATCTTTTCATGTTTCTCTTGGCCATCTTTATGTCCTCTTTGGAAAAATGTCTGTTTAGGTCCTCTGCTCAGTTTGAATTGGGTTATTATTTTGCCCCCACTGTGTTGAGTTGTATAAGTTCCTTATATATTTATTTTGAATATTAACCACTTATCAGATATGTCATTTGTAGATAATTTCTGCCACTCAGTAGGTTGCCCTTTTGTTGATGGTTTTTTATTTATTTATATTTTTTACTATGCAAAGGCTTTTTATTTTAGTATAGTCCCAGTAAATTTGCTTTTGTTTCCCTTGTCTCAGGAGACCTGTCTAGAAAAATGTTGCTAAGGCCAATGTCAGGGATTCTTGCATATGTTTTCTTTTAGGAGTTTTGTGGTTTCTGGTCTTGCATTTAGGTCTTTAATCCATTTTGAGTTTAATCCATTTTTGTGTATGATATTAGAAAGTGGTCCACTTTCGTTCTTTTGCGTGTAGCTGTCCAGTTTCCCAGCACCATTTATTGAAGAGACCGTCTTTTCCCATTGTATATTCTTACCTCCTTTGTCTTAGATTTAATTGTCCATAGAAGTGTGGGTTTATTTCTGAACCTTGTATTGTGTTTCACTGATCTGCATGTTTATTTTTGTGCCACATAGTGTTTCGATTACTCTTTTATACTCTATTTTGTCATCTGGGATTATGATACTTCCAGCTCAAGATGGCTTTGAGAACATTCAGGCTCTTTTGTGGTTCCATACACATTTGAGTACTGTTCTACTTCTGTGAACAATACTATTGGTGTTTTGATAGGGATTGCTTGAATCTGTGGATTGCTTTGGGTAGTATGGACATTTTAACAGTATTCTTCCAGTCCATGAGCATGAGATAGTTTTCCATTTGTGTCATCTTCTGTTTCTTTCATCAGTGTTTTATAGTTCAAGAGTACAGGTCTTTCACTTGGTTAAGTTTATTCCTAGATATTTTATTTTTTGATGCAGTTATAATTGGAATTGCTCTCTTATTTTCTTTGTTACCTTGTTATTAGTGTCTAGAAACACAAGCAATTTCTGTATGTTAATTTTGTATCCTGCAACTTTACTGAATTTATTTATTCTAATAGTTCTTGGTGGAATTTTTAGGGTTTTCTATGTATAGTATGCTATCTGCAGGTAGTGACAGTATAACTTCTTTCTTACCAGTCTGAATGCCTTTTATTTTTTTTCTTGTCTGATTGCTTTGACTAGGAGTTCTGGGACTGTGTGGAATGAAAGTGGCTAGAGTGGCTATTCTTGTCTTATCCTGACCTTAGAGGAAAAGATCTCAGTTTTCACCATTGAATATGATGTTAGTTGTGAGGTTTTTGTTTTTGTTTTGTCATTATTGTTGTTTAAGATTTTATTTATTTATTTGAGATAGAGTGAGAGAGAGAGTGTAAGCAAGGGAGGAGGGGCAGAGGGAGAAGTAGCAAGTGCCGGGCTTGATCCCAGGACTGGGAGATCATGACCTGAGCTGAAGGCAGACAGATGCTCAACCGACTTAGGCACCCAGGCACCCCAGTTGTGGGCTTTTCATATATGGTGTTTATATGTTGAGGTATGTTCCTCCTAAGTCCACTTTGTTGAGAGTTTTTAATCATAAATGGATGTTGAATTAGGTCAGGTGATTTTTGTGCTTCTATTCAGGTGATCATATTTGTATCCTTTCCCTTGTTAATATGGTCTATCATACTGATTGATTTGTGTATATTGAGCCATTTTTGTTGCATCCCTAGAGTAAATCCCATTGGATCATGGTGAATGATCCTTTAATGTATTGTTGAATGTGATTTGCTAATATTTTGTTGAGGAAATTTGCATCTTTGTTCATCAGGGATATTGGCCTGTAGTTCTCTTTTTTTGTAGTGTCTGTCTGGTTTGGGTATCAGGGTATTGGCCTTGTAGAATGTGTTTGGAAGCTTTCCTTCCTCTTCTATTTTTTGGAATAGTTTGAGGAAAGTAGGCATTAATTCTTCTTTAAATATTTTGTAGAACTTACTGTGAATCCATCTGGACTTTTGTTTGTTGAAGGTTTTTTTGATTACTGATTTAGTTTAGTTTTTTTTTTTTTTAGGTGGCTCAGCTGGTTAAGCGGCTGCCTTCGGCTCAGGTCGTGATCCCAGGGTCCTGGGATCGAGTCCCGCATCGGGCTCCTTGCTCAGCGGGGTGCCTGATTCTCCCTCTGCCTCTGCCTGCCTCTCTGTCTGCCTGTGCTCGCTCCCGCTCGCTCTCTCTCTCTCTCTCTCTCTCTCTGACAAATAAATAAATAAATAATTAAAAAAAAAAAAGATTTTGTTTATTCATTTGGCGGAGATCGCAAGTAGGCAGAGAGGCAGCCAGAGAGAGAGAGGAAAGCAGGCTCCCCGCCGAGCAGAGAGCCCGATGCGGGGCTCGATCCCAGGACCCTGACATGACCTGAGCTTAAGGCAGAGGCTTAACCCACTGAGCCATGCAGGCACCCCTGATTTAGTTTTGTTACCAGTAATCAGTCTGTTCAGAGTTTCATTTTCTTCCTGATTCAGTTTTTGGAAGATTGTATATTTCTAGGAATTTACCCATTTTTTTCTAGATTTTCCAGTTTGTTGATATATATTTTTTTGCAGTATTTTTTTTTTTTAAGAATTTATTTATTTAGAGAGAGTACATGCACAAGTGTGGAGGGTGGGGCAGAGGGCGAGGGAGAGAGAGAATCTTAAGCAGACTCCATGCCAAGTGTTGATCCGGGTGCAGGGCTCTATCCCAGGACTCTGAGACCTTGAACTGAAATCAGCAGTCAGATGCTTAACCAGCTAAGCCCCCAGACACCCCTGCAGTAGTCTTTTATAATCCTTTATATTTCTGCAGTGTTGTTACTTCCTTTTCATTTCTGATTATTTGATTCCTCCCTTGTTTTCTTGATGAATCTGCCTAGAGGTTTATCAGTTTTTCTTTTCAGAGAACCAGTTCTTGCTTTCTTTAATCTTTTCTATTTTTTTCTTTTTTTGGTCTCTTTTTCATTTATTTCTGTTCTTCTGATCTTTCTTGTGTACTTTCTTTTACTAACTTTGGGCTTTGCTCTTTTTCTAGTTCCTTTGGGTGAAAGGTGTGAGATTAGATTGTTTATTTGAGAGTCTTTTGGTTTCTTAAGGTAGGCCAATATCACTATAAATTTCCCTCTTCGAATTGCTTTTGCTGTGTCCCAGAGATTTTTGGTCTTTTGTGTTTCCATTTTCATTTCATGTGTCTCCTTGTGCTTTTGGTTTCTTCTTTCATTTCTTTATTGACCCATTGGTTGTTTAGTAGCATGTTGTTAAGCATTCACATGTTTGTGTATTTTCCATTGTTTGTTTTTAATCTTTCTTTTTTTTAAGATTTTATTTATTCATTTGAGAGAGAGCAAGAGTTAGAGTATAAATGGGGGAGAGGCAGAGGGAGAAGCAGACTCCCTGCTGAGCAAAGAGCCCAATGTGGAGCTTGATGGCAGGACCTGGAGGTCATGACCTGAGCTGAGGCTCAACCCTCTGGGCCACAGGCACCTTCCAGTGTTTTTTTTAATTCGATTACTGGTTTCATACTGCTGAGGTCAGAAAAGATGCATGATACGATTTCAGTATTCTTAAATTTATTGAGATTCTTTTGTGGCCTACCATGTGATCCTGGAGAATATTCCATGTGCACTTGAGAAGAATGTGTATTCTGTTGTTTTTGGATGGAATATTTTGTATATATCTAAGCCCATCTGGTCATTGTGTCATTCACATTGATTTTCTGTCTGGACGATCTATCCGTTGGTGAA
>ML103202.1:14002-31357 GCA_003697995.1 Taxidea taxus jeffersonii
TTTTTTTTTATATCTTTTTTTATTATGTAGTAGTACCTCTTTGTTTCTTGTTACAGTCTTTGTTTTAAAGTCTGTTTTGTCTGTTAGAAGTATTGCTATCCCTTTTTCTCTGTGTATAACTTTTGATTCCCCAGAAACTTAACTACTAATAGCCTACGGTTGACCAGATTTGTTACCGATAACATAAACAGTTGAGTAACACATATTTTATATCAGTGTTATATGTTGCATTCATACAATAAAGGAAGCTAGAGAAAGGGAAATTTAAGAAATTCATAAGGAAGAGAAAATACTTTTACAGTACTATATGAAAAAAAATCCATGTCTAAGGGGGCCCATGCAGTTCAGACCCATGCTACTCAAGGTCAGCTGTATAACCAAATATGCTTTAGAAAACTCTGAACAGATAGCACAAATAAATGATGAAAATAGTTGCTTCTAGATAGGGGAAGTGGTTAGCTGGAGATAGGAGTGAAAGGAAACTTGAAACATTTTTGTCACTTTTTTGAAAAAAAATTTTTTTTTTAATGATATGGTCTATTTTCATTGCTCTTTTTTGGGGTATAGGTTAGTGTAGTTTTACATTTAGAAAGTTACTTTTATACTAACATAGTCCCCTCCTTTTAAGATGATCTCTTGTGAGCCATAATGAAATTAACAAGCAACCTCTTCATTTCCCCCTTTCTTCCCTAGTATCTTGGGGCCTGGGGGGAGGGGCATTTAAAAATTTCTTACTGATAATCTGCAGTGAAAGTCTCCTTTTTGGGAAGGGGATATATAGGTCTGTGAGTTTTGACAAATGCTTAGAGACAAATGCTTAAGTCAAGAACAAAACTATTGCCTCACCTCCCCAAATTCCCTCTTACTGTGCCCTTTATAATCAGATCCTCCTCTCACCCCTACCTAACTTCTGGCAACCACTGATGTGTTTTCTGTTCTTGTGATTTTTTTTTCCCCCCATTTGAAACCAGAATGCCATATAAATGTAACCCTTTGAGTAAGGCTTTCTTTTGGATCAGCACGGTGCATTTGAGACTCATGTGGGGGTCCAGTGTATCAATAGTTCATTCTTTTTTTGGTAAACTCTCCCCCATTTTGTTATTCTGTTATATCTACATGTTGTAGAAAAAAAAAAAAAAAGAAAAAACACATAGTATTTGCATACACAACTCTGTTACCTCATCATTGTCAGTTAAAAATGTAGTATGTTTAATAATACTCTGTACCAGGCCTTAGGCCAAAGATCATTCTTTGACTAGAGAGCTCAGAAAGAGCTCGTGGGAACAATACTGAAGTCCTTCCTGGTTCGGAACTGTTTATGACTAATACATCCATTATATTTGAAGGTTTGACTGGGTATAAAATCCCTGGGGTATATTTTTTTGAGCTCCGTAGACTCGGATGTGAAGTATCATTGTCAAAGTCTTACGCCATCTTTTTTCTCCTCATAAGAAAATTGGTCTTGGAGCACTAGGGTGTCTCAGTTGGTTAAGTATCTCACTCTTGCTCTCAGCTCAGGTTGTGAGTTCAAGTCCCACGTTGGGCTCCATGCTGGGTGTGGAGCCTACTTGGGTTAAAGAAAAAAAATTGGTCTTTCATGTGAGTGATCAAAAGATTTTTCTTTCTTTCTTTTTTTTAAAAGATTTTATTTATTTATTTGACAGAGATCACAAGTAGGCAGAGAGGCAGGCAGAGAGAGAGGAGGAAGCAGGCTCCCTGCTGAGCAGAGAGCCTGATGCAATGTGGGACTCTATCCCAGGACCCCAGGATCATGACCTGAGCCAAAGGCAGAGGCTTTAACCCACTGAGCCACCCAGGCACCCCTAAAAGATTTTTCTTTAAAGAGCTGCTTCTGAATGTATCTTGGTGTTAACTTTTATGTATAGCCTTAAATGATCATTCCAGGTCTTTTATTTAGGAAAGTTTTATCACATGATGATTTTCAGTATTTGTTCTATTCCATTACATAGGTTTTTTTGGTGGGGGGGATTCTAATTATAAGCATATGCTGGATCTTCTTTGCCTGACTTCTATATCATTTGTTCACAAAATCTTTTATTTTCCTTCTTTGTTTACTTAGAAAATTTTCTCTGTTCTGTTCCATCTTTTTCTATGGGGACTGTTCACTCTCATGTTCTATTTAGTTTGTCTTCACTTCTGAGACAATTTTTTCTTTGAGTTTTTACATAATGCAAGTAAAAACACTATTATCCTACTTATTTGTATTATGAAATGGAGACTTCGTATTAAAAAGTCTTAAAGAGGGGCACCTGAGTGGCTCAGTTGGTTAAGCATCTGCCTTTGGCTTAGGTCATGATTCCAGGGTACTGGGATCGAGCCCCTAATTGGGTTCCCTGCTCAGTGGGGAGTCTGCTTCTCCCTCTACCCCTCCCCCTCTCCTTGTGCTCTGACTCTCACTTTCTCTTTCTCAAATAAATAAAATCTTTAAAAAGTCTTAAAGATCCAGTGTAAATTTTAAGTTCTAACACTTGTGGAGAGAAAGGTTATTGCTGAAAAATCAAACAGTAAAATATACCACAATCTGTATGGTTTTGTAGATTCACCTCACTTGGTATGATGGAGAGTACCTGTAAAGTTTATACAATTGAAAGGTGAAGCAATTTTTCTTTTTTTAAAAGATTTTATGTTTATACAATCCCCACACTCAACATGGGGCTTGAACTCAGAACCCCAAGATCAGAAGTTGCATGTTCTACCATCTGAGCCAGCCCAGAAATATGAAGTAATTTCATTTTAATTTATTTGAATGATTTGGAATTGCTGGCATTTATTGTTCATCAATTTTACAAGGACATGTTGAAAAGAAAGAATTTTAAGTATGGAGTACAATATAAAGAATTGATTTTGGGTTTGTTTTTGTTTTTTTTTAAGAATTGATTTTGTTAGCCAGATATTTCACTTTATTAATAGAGTCATAGTTTAGTGCCTATGAGGTAAAAGGATTTCTTTTATACATTTCTTTTAGTACATAACGGGCTACTTTAAGAAGTCAGGAAATCGAGTTATGTTTGTTGTTGTTGTAATTAGCTACAGGTGCAGTTTCCTTGACAAAGGATTGTTGGAGGAACTCTCAAACTAGTATTCTGGTTTTGTTGATCTTCACGTTGTATTGTCTTAATTATTACTTAAAAGACAGGATAACTAGGTACCTAAAGGCTGCCTTCATAACCATAGCCACTCCTTAATTTAAGGTAATGTTTAGTTTTTATTTATTTTTATTTTTTAAGAGTTTATTTATTTGAGAGAGAGCGCACAAGCGTGGGAGGCACGGTGGGAGGGGCAGAGGGAGAGGGAGAAGCAGACTCCCCTCTGGGCAGGGATTTCCCCATGTGGGGCTCCATTCCAGGACCCTGGGATCATGGCCTGAGCTGAAGGCAGAGGCTTGACCAACTGAGCCACCCAGGCGCCCTGGTACTATTACTTTTATAGCTCTTTTAGAGATAATGGGAGAAATATGCATCTCAAAGGTTGATGTATATTACTGTGGACTTTCCAGAGGCAAGTAGTAGAGCCTGTT
This sequence comes from Taxidea taxus jeffersonii, assembly GCA_003697995.1. Classification (NCBI taxonomy): domain Eukaryota; kingdom Metazoa; phylum Chordata; class Mammalia; order Carnivora; family Mustelidae; genus Taxidea; species Taxidea taxus. The sequence goes on from ML103202.1 coordinate 17,541, forward strand.
TGGTTTTCCAGGATCTTTCTGCTTTGGGAGGAATGGGGGTGGATTGTAGAGAAAGAAAGGTGCAGTAGAGAACGAGAGGTAGCTGCCTTGTCGTGGTCAGCGGGGGGTTAGAATTGGAACAGAATTTTGCATCATAGAGAAGAAATCAAAATGCTTTAGGTTTGAATAGTAGTATTGTGGATAATTATTTCCATTTGCCTTTACTTCTCAATTTCTTACCTTAATTCTGTTAGCTCGGGTAGTAGTCATCTAGTGATTATTACTTAGTTTGTACTATTTTAGATACCCATATTCTCGAATTACTTTTGTGTGGTAATAGTGGCAGTTCTGAGAATGTACGGGTTGGATATGGTATGGTAAAGTTGTTACAGCTGCAGGAGGCAGCAAGAACAAGGCTTGGAAGGAAGTTTATTATGCTCACAGGTCTCAGAGAGGGAGGTCCCACATGCTGCGGAGGGTCCCAGGGAATTACTGAGTTTTGGTCAGGTGACAGAAGATAGGAGTAAGGGCTTTAGGTCAGAGCCTTTATTGGGGTTCCCAAGGGAAGGGCAAAGTAGGGTGAGACTGAACAGTTTAGGAGAAGCTAGTTTGAAGGGATTGGGCAGGCTTTGGGCTATTGTGGTGGTCTCTGGTTTTCTGGTCCCTGAGCCTGGGAGGGTTTAGGTCAGGGGAAATACTGATGATAGTGTGTGTGAAAATGAGATAAGAAGCCAGCTGGGCTGCAGACTCAGGGTTGGCTGGTTTGTGTGTGAGAGATGACAAGCTTTTTAAGATGTTCAGGACATATAAAATACAAACAGTAAAAAGCATGACTAGTTTAATGGTCAAGTGAAGTTTCATATGTTTCTTCTCTCATAATTTCTGAAGTGTTCATAATCTTTCAGAACTTTAGCTCTCCAGACAGTTGTTTTTGTTTTGTTTTGTTTTTAAGATTTTTATTTATTTATTTGACAGAGATCCCAAGTAGGCAGAAAGTCAGGCAGAGAGAGAGGTGGAAGCAGGCTCCCTGTTAAGCGAGAGCCGGATGCAGGACTCCATCCCAGGACCCTGGGACCATGACCTGAGCCGAAAGCAGAGGCTTTAGCCCACTGAGCCACCCAGGTGCCCCCAGACAGTTGTTTTGTTTGCTTTTTTGGTTGAGTTCTTTTTTTTTTTTTTAAGATTTTATTTATTTATTTATTTGTCAGAGAGAGAGAGGAAGAGAGAGCCAGCAAGCACAGGCAGACAGAGTGGCAGGCAGAGGCAGAGGGAGAAGCAGGATCCCTGCTGAGCAAGGAGCCTGATACGGGATTCCATCCCAGGATGCCGGGATCATGACCTGAGCCGAAGGCAGCTGCTCAACCAGCTGAGCCACCCAGGCGTCCCTTTGGTTGAGTTCTTAACTGACTTGGTTAATGATTGTTTTTTAACCCTGAAATATGCATCTTTTAAAAACCTGATTGAAATACTTTCGCAGGAACATCTGCAACTTTTGATGAAATATTTTTGGTTTAATTTTGTAGCACTACTATATGAATCACCAATTGGGAGTATATCTGCAGTTTACTTTTAATGGTTGGAAGTAGTTATGTTTTTTCTTTCACATAAAGAAGAAGTGGATATATGTTCATATCTTTCACACAGACTGAAGATTGGTAGCTTGTCGGGCACCTGGGTGGCCCAGTCGGCTAAGCATCTGCCTCCAGCTCAAGTCATGATCCCAGGGTCGAGGGCTCTAGCCCCGCATTGGGCTCCCTGCCAAGCGGGAAGCTTGCTTCTCTCTTTCCCTCTGTAGCTCCCCCGCTTGTGCGATCTCTCTCTCTCAAATAAATAAAAGCTTTAAAAAAAAAAAAAAGATTGGTAGCTTGTGGGTTGCAGATAAGTGTTGTAAGTTTCTATATATAGGAATAGACATATGTACACCACTGTGTCTTGAAGCTGTAATTCTCTTTTGGTGCTCTTAATTTAAGAGTCTTATTATATTCATTATGCAATCTGACAGAAATAAGACACATTTCACTTCAGAAGGTATTAACTTAATTTTTTAGTCTTGTAAGACAAAAAGATCCCTCTTGTACCTAGAGTAACGAGAAGAAACTACTCGGAATTTGAAATTTTAAAATTAGGCATCAAACAAGGAATTTGATTGGTTACCATTATACCCACTAGGTGAATGCTTACTGAAAAGCTAACATTTAGTGTAATAAGGAATTTATTTCTGATATTCTTGAGCACTTTTGTTAAGTCACATTGATAAAATTGCTTCTGAGTTTCAAATAAGGCATTGGTTAAGTTAGTTATTGTAATTAAGAGTAAATCTTAAGATTAAATTAATAAGAACTAATAACTCTAATCCTTTTTTTATAAGATTTTATTTATTTATTTGACAGCACAAGTAGGCAGAGAGGCAGGCAGAGAGAGGGGAAGGGAAGCAGGCTCCCTGCTGAGCAGAGAGCCCGATTCGGGGCTCGATCCCAGGACCCTGGGATCATGACCTGAGTCGAAGGCAGAGGCTTAACCCACTGAGCCACCCAGGCGCCCCTTTTTTAAAAAAGATTTAATTTATTTATTTGACAGAGGCTAATAACTCTAATCCTGTATGACACAAATGTCTAGTTCACCGATCTTTTTGAAGCTGCCAAAAGTTGAATTGTTTCATTCAAAAGGGCCATATTTGCCCCTTTGAAAAACATTGTCACTTTACGTTTCTAAGAAATATACACGGTTTCCTGACATGCTTTCTTCCTCTATTATTTATATATTATTTATTACATTGTTTTATAGCAGCATTGGTAATAAGCACCGAGATGTGTTTTGTTAGAGGCGTTGGGGATTCTAGCAGGGCCCTCCCACGTGTGCTGGCTTCTCTGCTTCGGGGCCATCTCTTCCTCCTCTAGCCGTGGTGTTTGCAGGGCACAGGGCCTGGGTGGGGCCTTCTGGGGATGGAGATGCAACAGCGCTCCCCATTTTAATGTATGCATATAAGGTGATTTATTACTTTGCTTTATTGTTACACATATAGGTTAGCCTTGGTTTTTAAATAATAGGAACAGCCCTGCAGGGATGCCTGAGTGGCTCAGTTTGTTAAGCAGCTGCCTTCGGCTCAGGTCGTGATCCTAGGGTCCTGGGATCGAGTCCCACATCTGGCTCCTGACTCAGCAGAGAGCTTGCTTCTCCTTCCCGCTCTGCCTACTGCTCTCCCTGCAATTCTTTTCGCCTGGGTGGCTCAGTGGGTTAGGCCTCTGCCTTCAGCTCAGGTCGTGATCTTAGGGTCCTGGGATCGAGCCCCACATCTGGCTCTGCTTGGCGGGGAGCCTGCTTCCTCCTCTCTTTCTCTCTGCCTGCCTCTCTGCCTACTTGTGATCTCTGTCAAATAAATAAATAAAATCTTTAAAAAAATAAACAGCCCTGCATTTTAGTCAATATAAATTTACCTTTGTTTGTTTGTTTGTACAGTTTTGTGAGTTTTGACAAAGGCAGAGTCCTGCAGCCACTACCACGATCATGATATAAAACAAATTTTTTTAAAAATATTATTTATTTATTTATTAGAGAGAGAGCGAGCACGAGAGCATGAGCACAGGCAGACAGAGTGGCAGGCAGAGGCAGAAGGAGAAGCAGGCTCCCTGCCGAGCAAGGAGCCCGATGTGGGACTCGATTCCAGGACGCGGGGATCATGACCTGAGCCAGAGGCAGCCGCTTAACCAACTGAGCCACCCAGGCGTCCCTAAAACAAATTTTTTAAAAGATTTTATTTTTAGGGAAAAATCTTCTCTACACTGGTGTCTCCTGAGAGCCACCAAACCCTTCTCCTCCCTTAATGGTTTTCTTTTTTAGAAATGGCATGTGAATGGAATTGATCATATGTAATCTTTGAGACTGACTTCTTTCTTTTAGCATAGTACATTTGATACTGATCCACACTGATGCTTGTACCAACAGTTTGTTGCTTTTTATTACAACCGAGTTTGTATCCCATGGTCAGGCTGTGCAATGGTTTATTTATCCCTTCCCCAGTGGAAGGACTTTGTGTTGTTGATCTGTTTTGAGTGCAGCTGCCATACGTATTTGCAAACGGGTTTTTTTTTTTTAAGATTTTATTTATTTCAGAGAGAGAGTGAGAGAGAGAGCATGAGAGGGAAGAAGGTCAGAGGGAGAAGCAGACTCCCTGTGGAGCTGGGAGCCCGATGCGGGACTCGATCCCATGACTCCAGGATCATGACCTGAGCTGAAGGCAGTTGCTTAACCAACTGAGCCACCCAGGTGCCCCTGCAAACGGGTTTTTGTGTGAACATTTTTTTTCTCTGCTTTTAAGCAGACTAGATATTAAGGATAATTCTTTATTATGTATGTTGGAATATTTCTCCTAATTTGTTTGCCCTTTATATTTATTTATGGTATTTTCTCCCCTAAATAGTAGACTTTGGTTTTTAGGACAATTTTAGATTTACAGAAAAATTTTAGCCCTCCCCCCAGTTTCTCCTATTAACATCTTGCATTAATGTACATTTGTTAAAATTAATAAACCAGTACTGATGTTATTATTAACTGAGGTTCTTACATTACATTAGGGTTTACTCTCTGTATTGAACCACTCTCCGGGGTTTGCCCAGATGCATAGTGTCCTGTATCCACCATTGCAATGTGGATACTGTTCTGCAATACAGAATAGTTTTGCTGCCCTGAAAATCCGCTCTAGTTCAATCTGTTCGTCCTTCCCCCTTCTACCCTCCCATCTCCACACTCCTGGTAACTACTGATCTTTTTTCTGTCTCCATAATTTTACCTTTTCTTGAGGGTTATAATTGGAATCATACAGTATGTAGCCTTTTCAAACTGACCTCTTTGCACTTAGCAATATGCGTTTAAGATTCTTCCATGTCTTTTCATGGCTTGATAGATTTCTCTTTGTATCACTGAATAACAGTACTCCGTTGTATGGATGTAGTACGGTTTTTATCCACGCACCTATCAAGGGACTTCTTGTTACTGCCAGTTTTTAACAGTTCTGGACAAAGCTGTCATATACGTTCATGAGCAAGTTTTGTCTGGACATAAGGCTTCAGCTCATTTGGGTAGATACGTAGAGGGATGATTGCTGGAGCAGAAGGTGGTCTGGGTGAATGGTTTTGTGAGCTTGAGAAGAATGTGTATTCTGCTGTTACTGGAACAGAATAGAATCGAACTGTTCTATAAATGTCAATGAAATCCAGTTGATTGATGGTGCTCTTGAGTTTGACTACATCCTTACTTATTTTCTGCTTGCTGTGCCTGCCAGTTAATAATACAAATTTGTTGATGTCTCCAGCTACAATAATGGATTTAGCTGCTTTTCCTTGCAGTTCCATCAGTTTCTGCCTCACAGCTTTTCACACTTTGTTGTAAGGTGCACAGATATTAAGGGTTATTATGTCTTCTTCGAGAATTGTATCATTATGAAATCCTTCTCTTTAATTCTGGTAATTTTCCTTGTTAAATTTGCTTTGAAAAAATGGCTAGTCCTGCTTTCTTTTGATTAGCATTAATCAGCGTGGTATACCTTTCTCCAACCCTTTACCTTTATATTTAAAGTGAGCTTCTTGTAGGTGACATATACTTGGGCCTTGTTTTCTTATCCAGTCTGCCAGTTTTCTTTTAATTGGTAAATTAGATCTTTCACGTTAAAAGTGACTCTTGGGGATGCCTGGGTGGCTCAGTTGGTTGAGCGGCTGCCTTCGGCTCAGGCCATGATCCCAGTGTCCTGGGATCGAGTCCCGCATCGGGCTCCTTGCTCTGCAGGGAGCCTGCTTCTCTCTCCCTCTGCCTGCCACTCTGTCTGCCTGTGCTCACTCTCTCTGACAAATAAATAAAATCTTAAAAAAAAAAAAAAAAGTGACTCTTGTAGCTGGATTAATGTCGGCATTATTTGCAGTTGCTTTCTGTTTATCGCATTTGTTCCTTGTTGCTTTATTATTATGATTTTAAATCTGTTTTCTTTTCTGGTTTTAATTGAACGTTTTTTATGATTGTATTTTCTATCCTGTTTTAATATACCAGTTATACTTCTTTTTAAAATTTTATTGGTAGTTGCCCTAGAGTTTGCAGTAGACATTTGTAATCAATACAAGTCCATTTTCAAATGACACTTGACCATTTCACAGGTAGTGCAGGTGCTTTATAACAGATTATAATTGATTCTTCCCTCCCTTCTCACATACTGTTACTTTCATTTCTCTTATCCATAAATTACAGATAACCTAATTGTTATTATTTTCAACAGTTAAGATCAGTTCAGAATAAGAATAATAAAAGATCTTATTTTATCTTCATTTATTCCTTGTCTTTTTCATTATGTAGATCTGAGTTCCTTACCTATGCTTTTTCCTTCTCTCTAAAGAACTTCCAGTATTTCTTGCAAGGCAAGCCTATTGGCAGTACTTCAGTTTTTGTTTGCCTGATAAAGTCTTAATTTGTCAGGACTCCTGGGTGGCTCAGTTGGTTAAGCAGCTGCCTTCAGCTCAGGTCATGATCCCAGCGTCCTGGGATCGAGTCCCACATCGGGCTCCTTGCTCAGCAGGGAGCCTGCTTCTCTCTCTGCCTCCGCCTGCCACTCTGTCTGCCTGTGCTCACTCTCTCTGGGAAATAAATAAATAAAATATTTTTTAAAAAAGTCTTAATTTGTCTTTAACTTTTGAAGGATAATTTTGCTGGATATTGAATTCTAGGTTTTTTCTTTTGACGCTCAGATATTTCACTCCAGTGTAATCTTGTTTGAGTGGTTTGTGGGAGGAAGTCTGATGTGATTCTTAATTAACCCTCTTCCTTAAAGGTGAGTTCTTGTTTCATTTTGTCCTTTAGTTTATTTCAAGAATTTCTTTTTGACTTTCTGAAATTTGAATATAAGCCTGGGTGTTGATGTTATGGAATTTATCCATTTAGTGTTCTCTGAGCTTTCTGAAATTTTGGTTTCATGCCTGTTGCTAATGTTGGAAAAATTTCCCAGCCATGATTACTTAAAATACCCAAGTTTCTTTCTTCTTCTTTTGGTATGCCCATTATGTGTATGTTATACCTTTCATAGTTGTCCTGTAGTTCTTTCATGTTCTCTTCTGGTTTTTTTCATTCCTTTTTTTCTCTTTGCATTTCAGTCTGGGAGGTTTTTATTTAACAGATCCTCAGGCTCACTGATTGCTTCATGTTTAGTCTAATGATGAAACCATCAAAAGCATTTTCGTGGTTGTATTTTTAACTTCTAGCATTAAAAAACTACTTTCCATAGCTTAGTATATTAATAACAGTTATCTTAAATTCTTAGTTTGATGATTCCAAAATCTCTATCTTATCTGAGTTTGGTTGTGATGCTTGTTTTGTTTCTTCGTAATGTATTTGTCTTGCTTTTTAGCATTCAGTGTAATTTTTCTGTTGAAAATTTTATGTGATTTATTGGGTGATAGATTGGGTAAAGATCTACTAAATAGATCTTTAGTGTGAAGAATCTGGCTAGGAGTCAAGTTGTGTTTAATGTTTGCTTGGTGTGTGTATTGTGTCATGGTGTCAGAGGCTTCATTTTTCTCAGGTTTCCTTGTTTTTGTTTTCACTATTATTTGGGGTTTCCCTAGAAACTCCTTAAATAGAGTCTGTGTCTTGCACCTCTCTAAGTTGTAATCTACTGTTATTATACTATTATACTAGAACTTTGCTGATGTGCTGATAAGGTACCAGGGAAAGGAGGTGTTCTATAATTTTTTTTTTTTAAGATTTTATTTATTTATTTGACAGACAGCGAGAGAGGGAACACAAGCAGAAGGAGTGAGTGAGGGAGAAGCAGGGTTCCCATAGGGAAGGGAGCCCCGTGCGGGGCTTGATCCCAGCATCCTGGGATCATGACCTGAGCTGAAGGCAGACACTTAACGACTGAGCCACCCAGGTACCCCGTGTTCTAGAATCTTATAATTAAATTTCAGTTGTTACAGTGAATTAGAGTTCCTTCCTTTACTATGAACTTAGAAGAATTTTAGTCTTCTCTCCTCTCTCTTTAATCATGAAGCCTAACAGGAACTGGAGTTGTCTGGATGCTCTTTTTCTAATTCAAAAAAGGTTCTGATAAAGTAGTTTCTCTTGAAGGCAGGTCTTTGTTAAGCCGGGCGCATTGTGCTTTGCCTCTGACGCACCGTGGGTTGTGTCCAACTCGTGATTCCAGCTCAGGGTTGTGGGATTGAGCCCTGCATTGTGCTGGGCATGCAGCCTGCTTGGGGTTCTCTCCCGCAGCTCCTCTCTCTCTGCTCCCATCTCTCTCTCAAAAAAAATAAAAATAAAAATAAAATAAAATAATAAACCAAACCAATAAAGGGAGGACATATTGCTCTGGCCATATCTCAGAATGGTTACTTTTCCTCCTCCCATGCCCAAAACTGGAAGAACTCTTTTTCCTCCTGGATGATAATCTGGCAGAGCCACTAAAGGTCAAAACTCATGGATCTGTGGCCACCCGGTTAATAAGACTGGGCCTTCAGGGATTTTAAAGCTTCAAGCTATTTTATACTCTGCCTTCAGGAATTCATCGTTACTTTTTATAAAGTATTCTCACCAGTTCCTTTCTTCAGAGCCTCCTGCTCATGGTAAACTCTGTAGCTTTTTTATTCAACTTCTTTTTTCTTGTGGGAAAGACACAGTACAAGCTCTTTATGTACTGGAGCTGAAAACAAAAGACTTCTTGTTTATGCTTTAATGACAGTTTTATTGAGACATAATTTAAAATCATAAACATTTATCCTTAAAAGCATACAATTAGGTAGTTTTTAGTATGTTCACAGACTTGTGCAACCGTTACCACTGTTTAATTTTAGAATTGATATTATCACCTGAAAAAGCAATCCCATACCCATTAGCGGTCACTTCTCCCAATCCAAGGCAACCACTTACCCATTTTTGTTTCGTTGAATTTGCCTACACTGGGCATGTTATGGATGGAAGTGGAGCCTTATGGCAGGTGTCCTTTGTTTTGTTTCCAGCTTATCCCCTCTCCCCCAAAGATCCATCCATTTATTTTAGAAAAAGAGAGAGGAGGTAGGGAAGAGTGACAGGGAGAGGGAGAGAAGCAGACTCTCCTGAGGAAAACTCCACGACCCTGAGATCAGAGATCTTAGGACAGGACGGAAGCCAAAACCAAGAGCCAGAGGCTCAACTGACTGAGCCACCCAGGCACTCTGTGGCTTATTTATTGTAACAGTGTTTTCAGAGTTCATTCCTGCTGTAGCATATATCAGTATTCCATTTCTTTTTGTTCCCAAATAATATTCCATTGTAAGGATATACCACATTTTGTTTATCCACTCGCCAGTAGGTAGAAATCTATTTTTAGCTATTATGAATGATGTTATTATGAACATTTGTGTAACTTTGTGTGGCTCTGTTTTCATTTCTCCTGGATAGATGGCGGGAGTTGAGTTGGTGGGCCGTAGAGAAACTGTGATTACCATTTCAGGGAACCACCAGACAGTTTCCAAAGTGACTGTACTGTTCTTTGTTGTCCCCAACTGCAAAAATTCATAAATGCTCATTCTTGCCAACACATGTATTATTGATTCTAGGCTAGGCGTCTTAGGGTTTGTGAAGTGAGATCTCATAGTGGTTTTGATTTGCATTTCCCTAATGACTAATTTCATATACTTATTGGCTATTTGTATATTTTCTTTGGAGAAATGTCTATTCAGGTCCTTTGCCCATGTTTTGGTTGGATTTTCTTTTATTGCGAAGTTCTAAGAGTTGTTATGTATTCTGATAGAAATCCCCTAACAGCTATATGATTTGCACATATTTTCTCCTGTTTCAAATTCCTCGACCATATTCTCCAACACACAAAAGTTCTATAATTTTATGAAGTCTGGTTTATCTTATTGTTGTTACTTATGTCTTTGGTGTAATATCTAGGAAACTATTGCCTAATCCAAGGTTATGAAGATTTACTCTAGTGTTTCTAAGAGTTTATACTTTTAGCTCTTCCCCTTAGTTTTCTAAACCATTTTGATTTAATTTTTATATATGGTGTTGAGGCATTGCTTTGCTTTCATTCTTTTGCATAGATACATCTAGTCCCAGCGTCAGTTGAAGAGACTTTCTTCCATTAAATTGTCTTGTTTCTCTTGTCCAAATCAATTGACCATAAACCTTAGGGTTACTTTCTAAACTCTTAATTCTGTTGCATTTATGTATATGTCTGTTCTAAAGCCAGTAATAATACACTCTCTTAATTATTTTAACTTTATAGTGAGTTTTAACATTGTGCAGTGTGAGTCCACCAAGTTTTTTCTTTTTCCTGGGCCCCCTGCTTTTCCATATGAATTTCAGAATCAGTTTGTTAATTTCTGCAGGAAAGCAAGTTAGAATTTTGATAGGAATTGCCTTGTATCTCTGGAGTAATTAAGGTAGCATTACCATTTTAACAGCATTAACAGTATTCTTCCTGTCCATGAACATGGTTATCTTTCCATTTATTTAGGTGTTCTTTAATTTCTTTCAGCTAGTGTTTTGTAGTTTTTAGTGTTCAAGTCTTGCACTTTTTTGTTGTTTATTTCTAGATATTTTATTCTTCTTAATTCTATTGTAAATAGAATTTTTTTTAATTCATTTTCCAGTTGTTGCTAAAGAGTAGAAATAAAACTGATTTTTTAAAGATTTTTAAAAATTTATTTAGAGTGCATGCATGAGCATGAGGGAGAGAGAAAGGGAAAAGCCCAAGCAGAGTCCTTGCTGAGCATGGAGGCCAAGTGGGGCTTGATCACACTATCCTGAGGCCATGACCTGAGCCAAAATCAAGAGTCGGACACCCAACTGAGCCACCCAGGCGCCCCAAAACTGATTTTTGCATATTGAACTTGGTATCCTGCAATCTTGCTGAACTTGTATATTAGTTTTTTAGTAGCGCTTCTTTAGGATTTTTTATATACAAAATTGTGTCATATGTGAATAGAGGATGTTTACTCTTATCTTTACAATATGGATGTGTTTGCTTTTTCTTGCTTTATTGCCCAAGCTAGAACCTCCAGTCCTGTTTTGAATAGAAATGGTAGAAGTCCTCTTTTTTTGTTTAAAGGGAAAGCATTTAATCTTTTACTTTTAAGTATGATGATGTTAGGTATGGATTTTTTTTTTAAGATTTTATTTACTTATTTGACAGAGAGAGAGATCCCAAGTAGGCAGAGAAACAGGCAGAGAGAGAGGGGGAAGCAGGCTCCCCGCTGAGCAGAGAGCCCGATGTGGGACTCGATCCCAGGACCCTGAGATCATAACCTGAGCCGAAGGCAGCTGCTTAACCCACTGAGCCACCCAGGTGCCCTGGATTTTTTTTAATAGATGTTTTTTTTACCAGCTTTGGAGGTTCCCTTTTATTCCTAATTTGTTGAGTGTTCTTATAAGAAGAGATGATGGATTTTGTCTTGATTCTGTTTCTTTGTCAATGATCATGTTGCTTTTATTTTTTATTCTCTCAGTATGGTGTTTTACATTGAATATGTTTCTAAGTCAACCGTATTTCTAGGATAAATTTCCCCTTGGTCATGATGTGTAATCCTTTTTGTGTGTTGCCAGATTTGGTTTGCTAGTTGAAGATTTGAGCACATATATTCATAAAGGATAGTTTCTATTGTTTTCTTGTCGTGTCTGTCTGATTTTGACAGTAGGGTAACACTGGCTGTGTGTAGGATTAGTTAGAAAGTATTCCTAATTTGTGAGGAAGAGTCTAAAGATTGGTGATAGTTTCTCTTTGTTTTTGGTAGAATTCACCAATGAAGCCATCTGATTTTTGCATATATTGAACTTGGTATCCTGCAATCTTGCTGAACTTGTATATTAGTTTTTTGGTAGGGCTTCTTTAGGAATTTTTATATACAAAATTGTGTTGTATGTGAATAGAGGATATTTACTCCTATCTTTACAATATGGATGCATTTGCTTTTTATATAATATAAAAATATTTTATACTTTTACTCTTTATGAGTATACCTTTTCTTTGTGGGAAGTTTTAAGATTGCTATTCATTTTTGGTAGTTTATGACTTTTAGGAATTTGTCTATTTTAAGTAGGTTATGTAATATATTGCTATATAGTTAATAGAATTTTTTTTTAAAGATTTTATTTATTTATTTGACAGACAGAGATCACAAGTAGACAGAGAGGCAGGCAGAGAGAGAGAGAGGGAAGCAGGCTCCCTGCAGAGCAGAGAGCCCGATGCCGGACGCGGGACTCGATCACAGGACCCTGAAATCATGACCCGAGCCGAAGGCAGAGGTTTAACCCACTGAGCCACCTAGGCACCCCTTAATAGAATTTTCTTAGAATGCTTTTAATTTCCTTAAAATCTTCTTTTTACTTTGGTAGTAATTACCATTTTTTTGTTCCTGATTTGATTAATTTGAGTCTTTTTTCCTCTTAATAGGACCGAATTTTGGATTCATTGATCCTTTTGTTTTTCTGGTCTCTATTTTGTTGATTTCTGCTCTAATCTTTATTATTTCCTTCCCATTGCCTGCTTTTGGGTTTATTAGGGTGTTGTGGTTTTTAAAAAAAATTTCATTGTCTAGTTTCTCAAAGTAGAAAGTTGGGTTATTAGAGATACTTCTTTTTTTTTTTTTTTAAGATTTTATTTATTTATTTGTTAGAGAGCGAGCACAGGCAGACAGAGAGGCAGGCAGAGGCAGAGGGAGAAGCAGGCTCCCTGCTGAGCAAGGAGCCCGATGTGGGACTCGATCCCAGGACGCTGAGATCATGACCTGAGCCGAAGGCAGGTGCTTAACCAACTGAGCCACCCAGGCGTCCCTTTTTTTTTTTAAGTTTTTTAAGTAATTTTTAAGTAATCTCTATACCCAATATGGGGCTTGAAGTCAACAACCCCAAGATCAAGAGTCACATACTTTACTGACTGAGCCAGCCAGGTGCCCTGAGATACTTTTTTAAATATAGGCAATTGCAGCTATAAATTTCCTTCTAAGTACTACTTTAGACTTATCCCGTAAGTTTTGATGTGTTATGTTTTCATTCTCATTCATTTCTAAATATTTTCTAATTTCCCTTGTGATTTCTTTTTATTTGTTTTCTAGGAACGTGTTGTTTAGTTTCCACATATTTGTACATTGAAATTTTTCTGGTTTGTAGTTTCTGATTTAATTCCCTTGTGGTTGGAGAATATACTGTGTATAATTTCAATTATTTTAAATTTATCGAGGCTGTTTTATGGCCTAATAGATCTTGGAGATTCTTCTGTGTGCTCTTGAGAAGCGTGTCTCCACAGTGGTTGGCAGAGAGTTCTACAGATGTCTGTTAGTTCTGGTTGGTTTACAGTTGTGTTCAGTTTTGTGTTTCTTTGTTGATCTTCTGTCTGGTTGTTCCATCCATCATTCAAAGTGAGTTATTGAAGTTTTCAGCTATTGTGAATTGTGTATTTTTATTCTTTGAGTTTTAGTTTTAAATAGGACTGTTGTTAGATGTGTACTTGTTTGTAATTTTTACTTTGTCTTGGTGTATGGACCCTTTTATCATGATAAAATATATTCTTTTGTTTTTAGTAACAACTTTTGTCTTAAAGTTTGTTTGGTATTAGTATAGTTATCTAGTCTCTCATTTGATTACTATTTTAGTTTCTTTTTTACTTTCTTCCTGCTTGTGTGTTCAGACCTAAAGTGTTCCCTGTAGAGTACCTATCTCTGGATCTTTTTTCAGAAAGGAAAAGTACTGTTCAGTGGATCTCTGCCTTTTGATTGGATGATTTTATCCATTTGCATTTATTATCATTACTGATAACATAAGACTTAAGTCTGCCATTTTGATACTTATTGTTACATGTGTTATATCTTTGTTTCTCTGCT
>ML103202.1:31367-44065 GCA_003697995.1 Taxidea taxus jeffersonii
TTTTAAATAAAGATTTATTTACTTATTTAAGAGAGACTGAGCTAACAGGGAGAGGGGCAGAGGAAGAGAAAATATCCTGAGCAGACTCCCTGCTGAGTGCAGAGCCCAATGCACGGCTCCATCACGGTACCCTGAGATCAGGACCTTGAGCCACAACCAAGAGTCAGACGCTTAACTGATGGAGCCACCAAGGTGCCCCTTGAATTATTTTCTTAGTGGTTGCTCTGGAGGATTACTCATAGTATCTTAATAGGAAAATATAATTTGGATAGATACCAACTTAATTCCAATAGTATGTTAAATTTTGTAACATAGTATATCTATTTTCTGTTTTCTCTTTTTTGCTGTTATTGTCATGAAATTATATATGTATACAATTTAAACCCAAATGTTATAATTACTACTTTGTTTTTTAGATAGAATTAGAAACAAGTTGTTTATACTGTCTTTTATGTTTATCTATGTAGTTATCTCTATTGATGTCCTTGCCTTGTGTGGATTTGAGTTACTATCTAGTTTCCTTTCTTTTCCACCTTATTATTTTTTAATATGCCGTTTTGTTAGAAATTTTCAGTTTTTGTTTAGTTGGGAATATCTTAGCTTCTCCATTTTTGAAGTATAGATTTGCTCCATATAGAATTCTTGCTTTACAGGCTCTTCTTGCAGTGTCACAGTATGTCATCCCACTGCCCGCTGGCTTCCATGGTTTCTGATGAGAAATCTATTGTGTATCTACCAGAGTAAAATAGCATTAACTATATAAAGCAATAATGGTGACATTTCTGTGGAGTGTGCAGCATGTAAAGAAATAAAACATGAGATGTCTGGGTGGCTCAGTCGGTTAAAAATGTCTGCCTTTGGCTTGGGTGGTGGTCCCAGGGTCCTAGGATTGTGTTCCACATCGGGCTCCTTGCTCAGCAGGGAGTCTGATTTTCCCTCTGCGTGCAGATCGCCCTTCTTGTGTTCTCTCTTTCTCTGACAAATAAATAAAATCTTAAGAAATAAAACATGACAACAGTAGCAAAAATGTGGGAAGAGGTAAACAGGCTTTAAAAAGTTCTGTGTTACATTGTCATCATGTGATAAAGATACTAATTCAGTCAAAGATATGTCAAAGGTGTACTTTTTAACACTTACGTGGTGTTCATTAATACAGTACCAAAATGTATAGCAAAAGGTTAACAAGAGTTAAATATAGAAAAATAAAAAGAACATAGGAAAGGGTGAATGGAGAGAACAGATGGGAAGCTCACAAGCTCTAGTGGACTTAAACCTGTCTATAGTAGGAACTAAACTGGTCTTCTTAGTCTCCTTATTTGATATTTGGTACAACCATAATTTTTTAAATGGTAGTAAATGTAAAATTTGAAAATACCTGCATTGATAACATTGATCTGAAAAATTTTTATGTCTGTTTCCTTTGCTAAACACAGAGTATCACAATAATACATTTTTGTTCATGTGCTTTAAAAATCTTGCTACTCCCTCACTGCTGTTGAATTTGAGCTTGTTTTTATATGTCCTGCAACACCTCAAGACATGTACTGGCTATGTTGGTTCACTGCGTGTTACGAGCCACACCCGTCCACATCTGCTGGGACAGATTTGCAGGTCAAGTAACTTTCCTTCCACCACTTCACAATAACCCACAAGCTACAGTGCTGTGTCACCTACTTCCCCAAGTAAACTTCAGATCTTTTTCAGTGTAAAGTGCCATATTTATTGTGGTGTTTATGTATCTTAAACAATTTAGCATGTGTAAAATCATTTTTTATTGATTTTGGGGTTTTTTAAGTTGGGTTCTTCCCTTTTTTTTAATGTGTTACTGATGGAGTTTAGGGATGCTGTGTTTTCTGATAAGCCCTGTGGTTTTTACTGCATGATTTTGTATAGTGTAGTCATTTTAAGGACCTTAAATGTGGTAATAAAGCATGAGTCCCCTTCCCCCAGCTTTGGTTTAATAGAGATTTCATTTTCACTGTCTTCTGGGCTTCCTATATATTATGAGAAATGCGCGACTGTTCAGCTCAGTGTTCCTATGACAGTAAAATGTCTTATTTTTCCTGGCTGCTTTCAGTGTTTCTTCTTCTTCTTCTTCTTCTTTTTTTTTTTTTTTTTCCAGTTTTCAGCAGTTTGACTGTGATTTGTGCCTAGGTGTGCTTTTCTTTGTATTGAACCTGCGAGGTTTGCTCTGCTTTTTGAATTTATAGATCTAAAATTGTTCTCTAAATTTCTGACCCACTCTCTTTCTCTCCTTACATGTTTGATAGACCTTTTGATGCTGCCTCAGCTGGCTCTCTTTTTTAGCCCTAATATTTTTTTCTCTCTGTTCTTCAGCTTGCTCTGATTTCATCATTACTTACTCATTTTGCCATTTCCAGTGTGCCATTAAGTACATAAGTAAATGCTTACTTCAGATATTTTTCAGCTCCAGAATTTTGGGTTTTTAAAAGTCTTTTTCTTTGTTGGAATTGCTATCATTTCATTCAGTACGAGCACATTCATCTTTATGTCCTTGAGCATTTATACAACAGCTGCTTCAGAATTCTTTATATTTTAATTTCAAACACTTCATCATCTCAGAGTCATTCTCTTTTGTTTCTGTGGGTGATATTTTCTTGTGTCTTTTTATGTAAAGTACCATTAATTGTATTCTAGCATAGTATATATGGCTTACAGATTTAAAAGCAATAGTATTTTTAAAGAATCTGGCTCTTTTAAAGTATATAGTTCATGATTTTTTGGTGCTGGTTATTGTTTCTTTGACCCATGTATTTCTTCTCATTTTTTTCACTTATCTTTCTACTAAAGCATATCCTCAAATAGTTCTTTTGTGAGGTTCTGCGGAAAGTAAGCTGTTAGCTTTTTAGTGTTTTAAAATACCTTATTTTGCCCTCATTTTCAATGATACTTTATCTGGGCATTCAGTTCTAGGCTGGCAGTTCTTTATCCTTAGTACTTTGTGCCATTGTTTATTGTCATAAATGGTCCTTTTTTGGGGAGATAATTTGCCTTTTCTCTTCGTAAGCTTTTAGGATTATGTGGTATCGATATTCTATGGTGTGCCCACATGAGAGTTTATCTTCTAAGCTTTTAGTAGTTTCCGTAGTTTTCTATGTATATAATCATGGCAACTACAAATAAAGATTATTTTATATCTTTTAATATTAATACTGGTGGTTTGTTTTCATTATATTATTAAATTACCTGAAACCTTCCAATACTAGGTAACAGTTGCAGTAGACAATTCCATATCCTGATTTTAATGGAAATGGCTTCAGTGCTTACTGTTGAATACTTGCTGTATTAGATTTGGTAAAAAGTGTGTCATATTTTAGTTTGCTTTTATTTTGGTTGAGTTTTTAGTAAAAATGGTAGCTGAGGGACACCTGGGTGGCTCAGTCTGTTGAGCAGCTGCCTTCAGCTCAGGTCATGATCCTGGAGTTCCAGGATCTAGGCCCATGTCAAGCTCCTTGCTCAGGGGGAGTCTGCTTCTCCCTCTCCCTCTGCTCCTCTCTCCCTGCTCCTCCCCCTGCTCATGCCCAGGCTCTGTGTGTGTGGGTGTCTCAAATAAGTAAAATCTTAAAAAAATAAATAATGGTAGCAAAATTTATCAAGTGCCATTTTAAGTCTTGATGCAGTCATAGTCAGCCTTTTCACAAATTGGATTCACCTTATTCTTTTATTTAGTCGGTGGCTTTTCTTTTTCTTTTTGCATCAGTACTTACAAGTGTATTGTTTTATACTCTTCCCACTCTTCAGCTGTCTTCATCAGGTTTTATTAATATTTTATAAACTTCTAAAATGAATCACATACTTTAATAATTTTTCCTTTTATATTTCTTTTTTTGGAGATAATTTTGTTCTTTTAGTTTGATAAATTAAAAACGAAGAATCCTATCTTTAGTTTGATTTTTGTCATTTTGCCAAATTCTAAGAAAACCAGTACATGGATACTATACAGTACATACTTTTAAGTGTAATTTTATTAAATATTTCAGATGTTTTTATGTGAATTTGACATTTTTTCCAAATATGTATGCATGTCCCTTTTTTTGTGGTCTTGATTATTACTGTGTCTTTTTGGAAATGTAATAGTTTCCTGAGTATTGTTTCTTTTTTTCTTCCACAAGTCTCCCTACACTTTTTATTAGAAATCCTAATCCTAAATACTTAAGTATAGATAAGTTGAAAGGTTTTTATAGTTGTTAGTAGAGTATATAATTATTACAAGTACTTTGGGTATATTTAAGAATAAGTATTATAGGGGCGCCTGGGTGGCTCAGTGGGTTAATGCCTCTGCCTTCAGCTCAGGTCATGATCCCGGGGTCCTGAGATCGAGCCCCGCATCGGGCTCTCTGCTCAGCGGGGAGCCTGCTCCCCCCCCCTCTGTCTGCCTCTCTGCCTACTTGTGATCTCTGTCTGTCAAATAAAAAATAAATAAAATCTTTAAAAAAAAAAAAGAATGAGTATTATAGGAATTTACTGTGAATCTGAGTTTTATTGTTGCTTAATATTGCCTTTTTTGCTGTTAAATGAATTGTAAAACTTTTTTGTAGCTGTCCTGTGAGTTTCAACTTGGGTTGGGTTCTGATATGTTTCAGAGTATTTGGTAATTTTTACATACATGGTTATAATAATCTGCTTTTGTTCCTCTCTCCCCCCCCTTTCTTTTTTTTAACAGTTACATGGGAATTGGTCTTTCTGCTCAAGGTGTGAACATGAATAGACTACCAGGTACTTGTAATTGAATTATAGTGCTGTCTTACGGCTACATCTTTCTGTCTAAAAATTTGAAGTAATAATTGAAATAGTTAACTGCATTGATTTTCTGTGTTTTTAATCTCCTCTATGTTATGAGTTCATAGTGGAAGCCAGGTGGTTTTTAAAAATTTAAATTTTATGCAATTTAGCAAAACTTATATCTACAATGCATTTTTTTATGTTTTTGCTTCTTTTGGTATTTTAACTTCCATTACATAGTCATATCAGTGACTTTAAATATTTTAATGTGCTTAATTCTCTTTGCTACCCAGTACATTCCTGGCTTTTAACCTGTTTTCATTTGTTCACTGTTCTGGGAATGGAGGCTACTAGTCCAAGTAGCTTAAGGAAGGTGTCAGCTGAGATGGCAGAACTGTTTCCCAAAGCCATTAATCAGATGAAAATGATTCTTGGATTATATTTTCTGGTATTTTTACTAATGTTAAAAATTAATTTGGGAGGAAACTTTGAAAATAGGAAAATTTTTATTTTATATTAAACTGTGTGTGTGTAAATCAAAGCAAAATTCCTTTGGTTTATTAGCAAAGGAAATATGCATGGAAAATGTGTCTTGCTTTTTTTTTTTTAATGGTAAGAGTCTTGTTTAATACATGTTTTAGCCTTCTGTGTGGCAGATTTATTTTCCTTAGCGTTGTAAACAGTATTTTAATGTAGAAATCATGTGGCGTAATTATTGGGAATTTAAATGTACATTTGGGAGTTTTATTTCTGTGCTATCATCTATTGTACTATTCTTGCTTTTCTTGTCATAATCTTAGTGAATAGCTCTAGTACAGAGGAACCTTACTTTTCATTGTAAATATACTGGAACTTTCTCTTTAGGCTGGGATAAACATTCATATGGTTATCATGGGGATGATGGACATTCATTTTGTTCTTCTGGAACGGGACAACCTTATGGACCAACTTTTACGACTGGTGATGTCATTGGCTGTTGTGTTAACCTTATCAACAATACCTGCTTCTACACCAAGAATGGACATAGTTTAGGTACTAAGATAATGTATTGCATGTAAAGTAATCAAATATTGTGATTATTGTACTTATAGCATGGTAGTCACATTTATTGTGTAGTCCTCCATTATAAATACATGCCTCTGGACATTATTTCTTTGTTCCTTCCAGGTGGAAGTTGAGGAAGTGGTAAAAATTTGCGTTCTGTGAACACCATGTTGTGTCACATATATGGGAGTAACTGTGAAAATAATCCCCACGCTAACACCATTTATTCTAGTAATAGAAATGCTAAGTCTTTTCTGCTTTGAGTAAGACGCCAAACACTTCATAGTATGGCTGAGTTCTCTAGGTAATAGGTACTAAGAAAAAAAGGCTGTCAGTTTTTAGTGTAGTATGGGGTAATAATGAAGGAAAGTCTTGATACTGTCAACCAAAGGAAAGGCATTTGACCCCCTAAAAGGGCAGGCCTGCCAACAGTGATGTCTAAAGGGTGATGACTACATGTTCTGCAGAAAGGAGCAGAATTAAAACTATAACAGCAAAACTTCCAAGGATAAAAGACAGATGGCAAATAAAAAAATAAATTAATGAAAACATAAAGAGGCATAGCCATCTCAAGACTAGTAGAAAGTCAGGCTTTTTGGTTGCATATGCACCCGTAGTGTTTCAAATTGAGAACCGTGTGTGGTGGTTATATTCCCTTTTTTTTTTTTTTTTTTTTTTTTTTTTTTTTTTTTTTTAGGATTTTTATTTATTTATTAGAGAGAGAGATTGAGAGAGCGATCAAGCTCAGGCAGAGTGGGAGGCAGAGGGAGAAGCAGGCTCCCTGCTGAGCAAGGAGACCGATGTGGGACTCGATCCCAGGACGCTGGGATCATGACCTGAGCTGAAGGCAGCTGCTTAACCAACTGAGCCACCCAGGCGTCCTTATATTCCCTTTTCTTAGAAGTTTTTCTGTTTTTGTTTTTATACAGAAACTATGAAGGATAGTAAGACTGATGCTTTAAAAGTAAAATGGTTTCACATTACTAGAAAAGTGCTTGATTCAAAGCAAACTGCTTCTGATGAAGTAAAGCAAAAGGAAGCCAAAACTAGCCTCGGAAGGCAGAAATTGCATTGTGTTCATAAATTGTATTTAAAAATTAGACTGCAAATAGTGTCCTTAGGCATATAATAGATGTTTTTTAATATAACACAGAAACTGTTGTGTCTTTCATTTCATAGTAGAAAATTCTAGATTTCTGGCTGGATTGGTAATAGTTGTCATATTCCTGATATAAAATTAGTGTCTTCACTTTTATATGCAGCTTAAGTCTTTTCGTTCTGAGTATTAATACTGATTTTGAAGTCCTGCCTTATGAACAAAAAGGTTGTCCCAAGTCCACACAGGAGTGTTGCTTCGGGACACAGGAGATGTGTGGATTTGTGATTTGATTGCTGTGGCTAGCCCCTTTCCAGATGATGTAGCCTCTAGCTTATTCCGTGTTACTGTCCTGGCTCTGACTCATCAAAGCATTTAACCGAGGGTGGTCTTAGTTGCCTCGCTTGCTTAAGGTATTTGATCTTAAATTAAACTGCAGAAATCTGCTTTTAGGTATGACCTTTGATTCAAAAATGCAAAAGAGGGCATATTTTTTAACCAAAAATTTATCTTTTTACTGTTTTTTAAAACTTTATTCCAGAGAAGAAATTTTGTTTTGGGAAATAGAAAGATCATAGGTGATGTGATTTTACTTGTTTCTTATTCGATTTTCACAAACATTTATATTGAGATTTTCTCTTGAATAAGAAACCTATTTAAAATGTGAGATACTTCTTAAGAAAAGGGTACTTCATGATAAAATCACGTTCTAATTTTAAGTAAATTTTTGAGACATTTGTAGTATTCATTTATAAATTTCATGTTTATTAAGCACATAGGCAATATAAGAGCCGTTAATATGGGTTCTTCAGTTGCCTGGGTTTGTTGCCTGTCTTAAGCCATGTGACCTTATGCAAATTAATATTTCTGTGCCTCAGTTTGTAAGTAGGACCACTGTCATACCTGCCTTTCTTTGGTTGGTAAAGTAGACTGAAATGATGCGTGCAAAGTTCTTAGGTGATTGCCTGGCACATAGTGAGTACTCATTCCGTGTTACTATCTTTGTTAGCCAGAGTCTAGGCTAGATGCTGGGGATGCAGTGGTAAAAAGTCACTCCTCTAGAACAGAGGTTAGCCCGCCACAGCTCATAATCCAGACTGGTCTCCTGTCTGTGCTTTAAGTCACATTTCATGGGAACAGAGCCACCCCCATTTGTTTGTGCGTTGTGTACAGCGCTTTCCTGTCCAGTGGCAGGACTGAGTGCTTGTGACAGAGACCATAGAGCCTGGAGAGCGGAAGAAGTTTACTCTCTGGGTCTTCAGGGAAATATGCTTCCCTCTGGTCCAGTTTCTAGCATCTAGAAGATAAAGATATTACTTACATACTATTGTACTTTCCGGAGTGGATCATTTCTACCCAAAAGCTGATACATCTTTAGTTTCTCTTTCATGAAGGTTTTAAAAATATGTATTTACTGATCATAGAAACAGAACTGGAAAGGTTTTTATTTGAGAAAATAGTTAAAGAAGAAACAGTTCAGTATTTAGGTTAACTTAACTGGAAGTTTTTTGACTTTGTTTTAATGAATATCATCAATTAAAGATCACTTTTTGAAAAGCCTTTGACATATCAGAAAATTATAAGTATAAAAAATTGTCTTCCAGGTAGAATTTAAATCTAACTTACTAAAGTGGCATCTTTTTGTGGTCTGAATGTGTACAGGTTGTGGTAGCTGTTTCAAAAATGTTAATCTGTGGAATTGAGTTGGGTTTTTCATCAGAGTTAATGGTAAAGACTGAGGATTTTAGTAATTATTAACAAAAAGGAATTTTGGCTAAAACTGTTAAAGTAGACCATCTTTGCTATAGTAGATGTCTTTGAGGAAAATAACTTTTTAGGCTGCTAATTTGATTAAGATATTAAGATACAGTTGGTAATATTTTATTAAAATATTCTGTGTTGTTTCCTGTATCCTTAGTTTTCTGAGAATTTTAGAATAAATTTTCATATTTGGCCTGTGGTCACTTTGCTTTCTATTTATTAATGAAGCTAAAAATAATCTGTGTTATGGGGAGTAGGTGACCTCCACTTTTGCTTTCCTTTTGACAAGCCAACATGAATTTACTAGTTTTTAAAACTCATAAAGACAGGACTTAACTACAAACCACTGTTTTTACACATTTATTAAAAACCATATAGTAGAGAGGCATAGTCAGTTTGTCTTTTAATTTTATTACTTTAATAGAGTCAGATAGTTGTATTTTCTGATGGTACAGCACAATTACAGAGCCATAAAATCTCAAGTGGGAAGAGGCCTTAAAAGATAATTTAGTGGAAATGCCCTCAGTTTTTAGATGGTGATCAACATGGGAAAGGTAGTGGTACTGGTGTGGGTTTTTTAGTTTTAATGCGTGTTTAGACCGGAAGAATTGAGAGTAAGTGACTATCCTGTTTTTCTAGAGCTCAGTCTTTTTAAGCATATGAATGAGATCCTACAGAAATACTTGGTTTATTTATTACTTTATTTTCAGCGAAGTAATGTATTTAAATATTTGAAGAGAGATTATTAAATAATCAGTTTGGGATGCCAGTAGACTCACTTCTCTGACTTGTATCTGAACATGACTATGGTGAAATTACTGTTAGAGGACATTCATGAGAAATTCTCAGCTGTATAATAACCCTTGATCCTTTGAATGAGGAATTGAGTTTTTTCGCGGAATAGTCAAGTTATTTAAGAATGTACTTTAATGGGGAAGAACATTTTTTTTAAGAAGCAAAAATACTGTGTTTTGCATTGTTCAGTTTTTTTCCCTTGGTAACAAAAAAAATCTCTTCTCTCCCTTCCCCCCAGCATTACTTAGAGGCTAAATGTAGGTGAGGAAGATGAAGTGGTAAGGCTCGATAAAGCAGCATGGGTGTTGGTCAGAAATCAAATGTGACTGTTTTGCAACCAGTTTTCTTATAAGGTTCTTGACATAGCTTAGAAGATCTGTCTGAAAGCAAAGTCCTGGAGGCAGTCGCAGTACTCCAGAAATAACACTGCGGTGTGACTAACAAGGATGTTGATCTTGAGGGGAGATAGAACATTCGCTCAGACCTCTGTTGGTGTTACTGAGAAGAAGACTGGTCTCACTATTTCATATCTAGGTTTTAAATTTTTTTCCTTTCCTTCCTTTGGCATTCCTTCCCTTGTTTTCAGTTTTAAATTCAGCTTGTCACTATCGTCTGCCTTTGAAAAACCGTGTCTAATGCCACTTTTTTGGTTTTTGTTTTGTTGGTGTTTTAGGTATTGCTTTCACCGACCTACCGGTAAGACATACTTTCTTTTAAAAGCTGTTTTGTATTTTTAATTAAAAGAAGCGTAAAGAAACTGGTGTTAAACGTGTTTGGGATTCCATCTCACTGATACTTACCAAGTTTATATGCGATGCGTAGACTAGAGATCCTTTCCCCAGGCGCCAGGTGCCCTGGCACAAGGGAACTGCGTTGTAACTAAACAAATAAATCAGAATTGGTTACTTAAAATACACCTTGTACTGTCACTGTCACCACATTCACTTGAAATGTGTTTCTTTGGTATCGTTGAACCTTTTGGCAAGTGGCTGTGCCACGGTTGCGGTCAGTGTTTCATGCGGTGCACCACGCGCCAGACCCGGTGAAGGGCTCCGTCCTCTTGAAGTGTTCAGTCTGGGGACCAGGAGTAAACAGTACGTTAAGGACAAATAAACGATGACATTTTAAAAGGTGGTAGGTACCTTTTAAAGAAAGAGCAAGAGGGTGGGAGTACCAAAGACAGAACACGAGCTGCGTGGTTCACTAGCCTTTGCCAAGGTTTGCAAGGGGGCCACTGGGGCAGAGATTCGGAACAGAATGAGCGAGTCGGCGAACAGCTGGATGGAGCAAGAACGGCCCAGGCAGAGAAACAGGTAGAGGGGCCTGACTAAGGAAGGGGCCCAGAGAGGGGACGAAGACAGAGAGCCCTAGATGAGTCCAGGATCGCGGTGGGGCGGGGTGAACGAGCTCAGGGACGCCTGGAGGGCTGCTGCAAGTACTTGGGCCTTCACTCTGAAGCGCAGACAGCGCAGAGTCTCCGTTCCCATGGCGGAGCTTCGGTTTTAAAGGGTCGCCGACTGGCTCTTTGAAAAGTAGACTGGGACAGGGATTTAGGGCAGAAGCAGGCCCACCTGGGAGGAGGCTCGTGGAGAAATTCAGGCAGCAGGTGATGGTGACTCACATCGTTAGAGATTTGAGGGCTTTGATTGTGGATACCTTATTTACCAAGGCGAAGACTGCCCATCGTAACACACCACGTGTAACACTAATGGGGGAAGACCTAACCTAGGATAGGATGCTTTGTTATCACTTAAAATTGTTATTTTGTATTCACTGAGTGATCTCTTAGGGTATTTAAATATAGATTTTTAAAAATTTATTTATTTATTTGACAGAGAGGTCCCAACTAGGCAGAGAGGCAGGCTCCCCGCCGAGCAGAGAGCCCAGATGCGGGGCTCAATCCCAGGACCCTGAGATCACAACCTGAGCCAAAGGCAGACCCCTAACCCACTGAGCCACCCAGGTGCCCCTAAATATAGGTTTTTAATGTATAGATTTTAATCAGTATCACTTGTTACACACCTGAAAATAATGAAATAAGGAATATAGATTGGTTAAGGTATTCTCCAAACTTCATATTTAGAATCCAGTCTTTTATTTTTTATTTTTATTTTTTTTTAAGATTTTACTTATTTATTTGACAGAGATCACAAGTAGGCAGAGAGGCAGGCAGAGAGAGAGGAGGAAGCAGGCTCCCTGCTGAGCAGAGAGCCCTATGTGGGACTCCATCCCAGGACCCCAGGATCATGACCTGAGCCGAAGGCGTAGGCTTTAACCCACTGTGCCATCCAGGTGCCCCTAGAATCCAGTCTTTTAAACCACTTTTTTAGAGTTGATGTCTGTGATTTTCTACTTGATGCTGCCTTCTGTGCCATCAAGAACATTTCCTAAGAGCTCTCCGTTACGTCTCTGGCATTTTCTCCCAAGCTTCTGATTGCACTGTGCAGGCTCTGATGCTGCCCATTTTCAGTATTACCAGAAGGCACTACAACAACCAGGACTCCGGTATTTCTTTCTTAGTTGGTCTGTACATGACTTGTTGACTGAAATGTCTTAGACGTAGCAGTTATCCAGCTGTTTCACCAGGAAAAAAAATCAGTCAAGTTCCAGAGTTTTCGGAGAGCTTGTTCTTGAATGGATTCACCCCTGTGCAGGCAGTGACAGCTGCCTGTGTAGACAGATGTAAGGTGCCACTGTTTATAAGACACATCTCAGTTTCAGAAATGTTTTGAGAAGGGTGACAGGAAAATCAGAGGCAGAGGATAGTCATCCTATCTATAGGTTATTAATGTTCCTGAAGAAAATCCTGGGGGGTGGGGAACAGAAGAAATCGAAGTTACAATGGAGAACAACTTTGCTAAGCCAAGGAAAATTCAGAGTCGAGAATCAACATGCTCACTAGGAAGTATTATTTAGTAAGCAGTAAGGGAACCAGTGTTTTATCTTTTTTGAAAAAGTTTGTAATCTTAGGATTTTGTCTTATATTTATACCAAAGTAAGTTCCAGATAGATTAACGAGTTAAATTTAAAAATAAAAATAAGTATGATTGGAAAATATCCCAACTGAGAGCCAAGAGGATTTTCTGATGAATTAGTTGTGAAAAATACGAGAGAGAATAGGATTTCAAGATTCTTCGCCTGAGGAATGGAAAGAACAGTGATGCCACTTACTGATGTAGAGATGGCTGTATATAGGCAGAGCAGGTTTTGGGGGGGGTGTGGTTCTGGAGATCAGTTTTGGATAAGTTTTTTTTTTTTT
>RCUC01136131.1:0-40447 GCA_003697995.1 Taxidea taxus jeffersonii
TGTTTATCCACTCACCACCAGCGACATCTGCCTCCACCTCTTGGCCACTGTGAACGAGGTTGCAGTGAACATAGGTGTGCAAATATATCCTGAGATCCTGCTCTGAGTCTTTTGGAAACATCCCCAGAAGTGAGACTGCTGGGTCCTATGGCAGTTCTATTTCTGATTTATTGTGGAGACGTCGAACTGTTTTCCAGAGAGGAAAGCATTTTGCAATCCCACCAACAGTGTGCAAGGGTTTCAGTTTCTCCACATCTTTGCCAACACTTATTTTCTGTTTTCTTTTGGGGGTAGGGTAAAAGCCACCCCCAGTGGGTGTAAGGTGATGGCTTGCTGTGGATTTTCATTTAATTGAGAATTTTGAGCTTTTTAAATTATGCTTTTGCATATCACCATTGGAGAAATGTCTAAGTCCTTTGCCTGTTTTTAAATTTGGTTATATTTTTCACTGTTGAGTTGTAAGAGGTTTTTTTTTAAAATATTTTAGATAGTAACCCCTTATCACACATATATACTTTGTATATATCTCCTTCCCTTCTTAGGTTGCCTTTTCACTGTGTTCATTGTGTTCTTCGATGAGTGAACATTCGCAAGCTGGTCCAGCTTGCCAGTGTTGGCTCCTGTTGCCTGTGCTTGTGGTATCCTACCTGAGAATTCATTGTCAAGTCCAGCATCATGAAGCTATTGGTTCCTTCCATGAGTTTTATACTTTTAGGTCTTATGTTTAATGCTTTAATACATTTTCACTGATTTTTGCCTATGATAGAACATAAGAGCCCCACTTTGTTTTTTTGCATGTGTGTCTTATTATTTCTTCTGTTGTTATTACTTTCAGTTTTTGAAAACCTATGCCATTAGGTATGTTTGATCTGTATAAACTTTGCATCTACAAAAAAAAAATCTTTCCCTTTGGTGTAAACCATGAAAATTAACAGAAAATTAAGGTAAATGTATATAATCTTACATGTATTAGATTGTGTTTCCTAGAATCAGAATCTTGAGAGACGGTTTCAGGAACACACGACAATATATAGAAGGAATATTCATTGGGGAAATCCTGTGGGATTTCAAGGAACTGAACAGAAAGAAGCAGCAAAGCAAGATAGACTCGGCTAAAAGTCTTAAACGTCCCAATTCACTTTGCCATGGGGTGTAGATCACACCATAGAGTCATCTCCTCTTAAGCAAAGGGACAAGTGTCCGTACTTCTGTGGGTAGAGTCTTCCACTCCCCAACAGACTGGCAGACAATTCTCCAGAGGACGGAAGAGAATCCTCCTCAGCCAATACTCAGAGCAGCTGGGAAGAGTGTACCAGCCAGTAAAGGGGATCTGAGCAGGACATCAAGGTCACCTACCCTAATATGAAGGGTATTTGAGGTCTTTGATGGGAAACATCCCCAAAGTCATGAATATAAGCTGATGGAATTGAAATGCAATTCATACTCATAAATTCAGATAAATACACGTTCTTGCTTATAAATGATAAAACATGTTTTCTTTCTTTTCACAAGGAAAATTATAGGGCTGTTTTTTTTAGAGATTTTATTTATTTATTAGAGAGAGTGAGTGAGAGAGAGAGAACACCAGGGGGTGTGGAGGAAGAGAGGGAGAAGCAGACTCCCTGCTGAGCCGAGAGCCCCATGCGGCACTCGATCCCAGGACCCTGAGATCATGACCTGAGCTGAAGGCAGATGCTTCACTGAATGAGCCCCCCAGGTGCCCTGAAAATTATAGCACTGTTTTTATTTCATTCTGACAATTCATTTTTCTTGTAGGAAAACTAAGGTAATAAGCTATTTCTAATCATGCCCAAATCCACTCCATTCTCAGCCTTCTGAAGTCAGCTCCTGGAGGACAAAAACATATCTACCAACATTTAGTTTAATAGTAGTAGTAGTGGTGGTGGTAATAAATCAGTCAAGGTAAACAGGCACATTTGCTAACTTTCTTGCCTTGTTTCTGCATTGGTGCCCTGTGGTGACAGCAGACTCAGCCCCAGACAGGAGGTGGACAATGTTACAAGAGGAAGCCGTTCTTTTTGTTTGTTTGTTTCAAGTTTAGAATCTGGTTAATTCTCATACAGTGCGATATTGGTTTCAGGTATAGAATTCAGGGGTCCGTCACTTACGTAGGTAAATATATATATGTATGTACGCATGTTACATGTATAACACCCTGCACTCCTCCCACCCAGCGCCCTCCTTCATCCCCCTCCCCACCCTTCCCCTGTCTAGTCCCTCCCACACCCACTGCCCTCCATCAACCCTCAGTTTGTTCTCTGTCCTTGAGAGTCTCTTATGGTTTGCCTCCTCTCTCTCTTTTTTTGTTTCCCTTCCCCATGTTCATCTGTTTTGTTTCTTAAATTCTATGTATCAGGGGAATCGCACACTATTTGTCTTTCTCTGACTTATTTTGCTTGCATGACACACTCGAGTTCCCTCCATGTCATGTCCGAGGTAGCTGTTCTCACGCTTGCTTCTGAAGTTGGTAACTTGCCTTGGCCTCAGCATGGTGGAAACCATCCGGAATGGGACATAATCTCACCTAGAACTGTTGCTATAGAGTGTCATTATTTAAAGAAAATGCCGGACTGTTTTCCTGTCCTGTGTGGCTGTCCTGTTTTACATTTGCAACAGCAATGTTGAAACATGCTATTTCCCTACATCCTCACCAGCACTGGGTATTGTCACTAATTTTATTTCATTTTTTAAAAGATTTATTTAGAGAGACAGAGAGAGTGCTGGGGTGGGGAGGGGCAGAGGGAGAAGAAGAGAAAGTGTCAAGCAGACTCCCCATTGAGCATGGAGCCTGACCTGGGGCTCGGTCTCATGAACCTGAGATCATGACCTGAGCCAAAACCAAGAGTCCGAGGCTTAAATGACTACACCCCCCCACCACCACCACTAATTTTTTCCTGTCTTAGCTTTTCTGATGGGTGTATAGTGATCAGTCATCACACTTCTAATGAGCATTTGATGACCAGTGCCATCAAATGTCTTCTCATGTGTCTGCTCATCATCCTTCATCTGTGTCAGTGAAAAACATCTTCCACACCTTCTCCCATTTTCCAGTTCAGTCATTTGCCTTTTTGCTGTTGGATGTTAAGGTTTTTATTCGTTCTCGATGGGGGTCTTTGTGGGACAGGTGCTTACAAGGACTTTCCCCCGCTCTGTAGCTTGTCTCTTCATGCTCTCAGCATGGCTCTGACACAGCAGTGCTTTCAGTTTCCATGAAACCCTGTTCATCAGTTTGTTTTTCATTCATGGACTGTGTTTTGGTGTCAAGTCTAAGAAAACCAGGTCTCCACGATTTCCTCCTACGGTCTTCCAAATGGGTTATAGTTTTGCATTCAGATTCCTGGATTCCTGGTGGATTCATTTTCGTATATGGTGTGAGGTCTGGGTGGAGGCCCATTTATTCCTATGGCTGACCCCAGGCCCCGCCCTCGCTCATTGGCAACACTCTCCTCACCGACTGGCATTTGCACTTTGTCAGGAACCATGGGCCGCCTGTGCGCAGAAGTCTTCCCAGGTTCTCTTTTTCAGGTTCTGTTGATGTACGTGTGTCATCGACCAGTACCAGTAACAGAAAATATGAAAGGGCACAGGTGGCAAAACAGATTTTTTTCTTTCGAAACTCAGGGAGATTACTTACAGAATTGGCTTTTTTTACTCCTCACCCTTTTCACTGGATACTGGATTATTTTGTATTTGTTTATTTTTACCTGCAACGTATTTCAGAAGGTTTCTAGAATACATACCATGGTTGTGGGACAGAGACACATGTTCGGCTCAACAAAGTGGTTCCAATTTCTCTTTAATACCGACGGGACAATGTTGTCAGTCACGTGAGTGTGAAATGGTATGTTTTAAAATTGTTCTGGACATGAGTAAGGCCGCACATCTATTATTGGGTTTGAAAATGTAACTTTCTTCTCGTGTGAATATACTGACTTGTGTTAAGCAAAATTCTGGCCTATCGGTGCCTAATGGCTGAGTCACAGAATGCGCTTGGCTTCCTGTGAGGATAAGTGTTTACAATGATGACTGGCTTTCCCTTCTCTTACTCATAGTAGGGTCCTTATTTCTTTTCCTTTTGTTGTCTATGCTGATGGAAACCTTCATTTTAAGGTATAATAAAAGCAAAGATAGGAGGCCTTTCTTTTCTAAATTTGGAGCAGAATTGAAAGGTAGTGACTGACATTCATAGATGTTCTAAAATTAGCCATCCTTTCATTCCACTGAAAACTTAGTACGTAGGCTGTTTGCACAGGTCTGTGTAGACAAGATCGATCTGTGACTCCTTTTTTTTTTTTTTTTTTTGTTACATTCTCATTTGGCTTTTGGTATCAAGCTTATGCTTGTCTCAGAAAATGAGTTGAGGCCATTCCCAATTTTTTTCTAGTCTCTAGAAAAATTGGGGGAAAACACAGGTTATCCATTCCTTAAAGACCAATGATATCATGTGGCCCATGCTTTTGTATGTTAGTTTCCTTTTTTTGTAATTGGATTTTTAACAATTAATTTATTAATGTAATGATTGTAAACCTATTCAAGTTTTTTCTTTCTTCCTGAGTCATTTTTGGTAAGATAATTTTTTTCTGGATATTGCCCATTTCTCATGCCTGTCTTCATCTTTGCTCATCCTTTATTTCCTTTCTATCCATTTGGGCCCTCATTTCATTTTCTTCTTTCTTTTTGAACTTCCCTTTCTTGTCCTTTCCTATGAAGATGCTGTGTCACCAATTCCAAGATGAGATTCTTTTCTAACAGGTACATTGAAAGCTGTAGATTTATTTCTATGCAGTGTTTTAGTTTCATCTGTGAAATTTTGATGAGACTTTTCCTTGATGGTTTGTGCTAAAAAAGTATTATTTCCATTAGTTTTCTTACTTAGATCTGCTTTATTTAGGATCAGTGTTGTGAGTTTCTGAGCATGTTGGGAGATGTGGCTTCACCTCTGGAGTTGATGTCCTGTTCTCAAGTATGCTAAGAAAGTACCTGTATGATTTAAGTTCTTTGGCATTTTTTTGAACTTATTTTGCTTTGTGGCCTAAGACATAGTCAACTTCATAAATCATCAATGAAGGTCTGTTTACCTGAAAATTGGGTGAAGGTGTCTGTAAATGTCCTTGATATAAAATTATCTGTGCTTTTACCATTTTTTATTTCCCCTTTGATCTGGAAGTCATGGAAAGAGATGCAAGAAACCTCCCACAATGAGGGGACCTGGGTGTCTCAGTGGGTTAAAGCCTCTGCCTTAGGCTCAGGTCATGATCCCAGGGTCCTGGGATCGAGCCCCACATCAGGGAGCCTGTTCCTCTTCTCTCTCTGCCTGCCTCACTGTCTACTTGTTATCTCTCTCTGTCAAATAAATAATAAATGAATAAATAAATCTTAAAAAAGAAAGAAAGGAAGGAAGGAAGAAAGGAAGGAAGAAAACAAACCTCCCACAATGAATGCACCATGGCCCCATGAAGGTTTTGGTTCTCATCAAGTTGAAGAAATTTCTGGTAGTTGTACAGCAGAATAATTCCAGGAGGTCATTTTCTGAATTTCCTTTTCCTTAACTTTAGTCTTTATGTTTCTGGTTTGCTACAGTAAGGCATCCTGACATCATGGCACAATGGGTAGGACCCCCCAAGACCAAAGCAAGGAACTCCTCATTTTTTAACTAGATGTTCTATAATTAAGATAGATCTTTGCTTTTTCCTTGATATATTTTATTTGCTGGCTCAATAATTTTGTTACATAGAGGTGCATATTTGTTGAGCAAGAATTTCTGGCTATGGCAAATGTCTCTAAATTTTTATCTAGAATTGCAACATATAGCTTTCCCCACAAACGGAGTAACATGGTATCAAGAACTCCACTATTATCATAAACTTGGCTACACTGAGGCAGTCCAGATAATTTAGTGAGGAAGAGCAATTAGGTGAGAAGTACGGTGCTGCTGTGCTTTTCTGGAAGAGCAGAACTAAGAGACGTCCATTACTACTGTATGCGGAGTGCTGGGTCAAGTTTTTGCCATACATATAGTATTTCTGCCAGCAATTTAATTAAACAGTTTCATGAACAACAGCAACAAAAATATCCCATATCTACTATTCCAGATGCTGAGAATAAGCAGTGGATTGTCCAAGTTCCTGCTTTTTGGAGGACTTACAGATAAATAAGAAAATACACAGTGTATTTTAGTAAACAGCATTATCATGAGTATCATGTACATTCTAAGTATGATGATTGATAGTGTAGAAACATAATTCAGGGTGATCAATACTGAGGAAAAAGCAAAGCAAGAAATGGAATGGGAAGTATTGTCAGGAAACGTTTGCAAATAGAGATAAAGGGGCCTAGGAAAGCCTCAGGAAGAAGGAGACTTTCAGAGAAGACCTGGAGGGAATGGAGGATGCTAACCATATGGCCTCCCACCACCAGAAGGATGAGTGTTCCATATACTGGAAACAGCATGAGCAAAGACCTTGTACCTAGAGCATTCCTGATGCATGGTAGAACCAGAAAGAAAATAAAAGGGAGAGAAAGCTCGCCATATGACACATTCCCTTCTCTTTGGTTTTCTTAGCATATCCCATCCATACAATAGTTGAGACACACAGATCCTCGTAATATATTCCTAATAATAATTGCCATTTATTAAGTACTTACTTTGTGTCAGACATGTTTTGCAAACTATCTCCTAATTTTTTACATATCCCAGCAAATTTGAAATATTAGCTCCTTTTTATATATTTCAAAACTCTTAGAAGTGTTGAATATTTCGCTCCAGGTCATAAATAGAAAATACAATATATGTGATTGGAAAGCAATTTTTACTATTTTATCCTGTTATTTAACATTGCCTTCTACAAGTGAATGGTTTTGTGATTAAGAAATGTAAAGCAGGCACCTGGGTGGCTCAGTGGGTTAAGCCTCTGCCTTAGGCTCAGGTCATGATCTTAGGGTCTTGGGATCAAGTCCCACATGGGACTATCTGCTCTGCAGGAAGCCTGTTTCTCCCTGCCCCCCACCTGCTTGTGATCTCT
The DNA here is from genome assembly GCA_003697995.1 of Taxidea taxus jeffersonii. Taxonomy (NCBI): domain Eukaryota; kingdom Metazoa; phylum Chordata; class Mammalia; order Carnivora; family Mustelidae; genus Taxidea; species Taxidea taxus. The sequence goes on from RCUC01136131.1 coordinate 7,044, forward strand.
GTCAAATAAATAAATAAAATCTTTAAAAAAAAGAAAAAAGAAATGTGAAGCATATGGTCTCTTGTCTTCTTGTGATGACTCAAAGCACAACTTGGTTAAAATCATTTGAACACCCCAGGGTGCCTTGGTGGTTCAGTTGGTTAAGTGTCCACCTTTAGCCCAGGTCATGATCTCAGGATCCTGGGACCAAGTCCTGCATTGGGCTCTATTCTCAGTGGGGAATCTCCTTCTCCCTGTCTCCTGCTCCTGCTCTCTCTGTCTCAAATAAATAAAAAAAATCTTTTTAAAAGTATATCTTGTTATACCGTTATATATTTATTATATATATGACTATTATGTATATATATGATCTATAGATATATATACTTATGGTTATAGTTGTAGTTATTTTCTCTTGAGAAGTGAGTAATTCATTTTTTTTCTTTTTTAAAGATTTTATTTTTTTATTTGACAGACAGAGATCACAAGCAGGCAGAGAGACAGGCAGAGAGAGAAGGGGAATCAGGCTCCCTGCTGAGCAGAGAGCCTGATTCGGGGCTGGATCCCAGGACCCTGGGATCACGACCTGAGCTGAAGGCAGAGGCTTTAACACACTGAGCCACCCAGGCCCCCGGGAAGTGAGTAATTCTTGATGCTATCTGCTTCACTCACACTTTGGAGGTCTTGCTGGAATATCTTTTCCTGAATATTTGTTGATTCTGATGCGTGTGAAGCCGCAATCCTCCATGGTGGGCTTCGTGCAGTGGTTGTTCTGAAGTCGACCCTCCCTGCCTTGGGGAGAGGACCTCTTTCCATCTCTTTGTTTAGGGATGTAACATCGGTGGCTTGAGACTGACTGTGACATTCGCACCGTGGTAATAGGCAGCCTGACAAATTAAAGATTCCATTCCCACTGCACCAAAGATGAGTGTCAAAAATTTGCTAGAACCCCACTTGGTTGGTAGTAATGGTGAAGTCTTACCATTCAAAATTCTACAAAATGTTGAATGTTCCCTTGATCACCCCTCAACACTGTGAAGACAAACAAACAAACAAAAAAACATTTCTAGTTACAGTGATGTTAATTTTATTAAGAGTTAAAACCCTTTTAAAAACATCAGTGCCTAGTTGCGGTAGAAATTCATTTCTTTCTCAGATACAGAGTTGAGGGAAGGACTGGCTGGTGTAAGGTGCTCCAAGCAGCAGTGGGGGACTGAGTGGCAAGACCATGGCCATCTTTGCTGTGTGGCTTCCACGGCCACCACGTTCATAGGCAGCAAGCTGTAGGTGGACCGAACATCATAAAATGCATATGAGCATTTTTTGTGAGCCAGCCCTGGGGAGCTCAAAAATGACATCGACTCATGTAAGGAGAAAAGACACCTGGTCTCCCTGTTCAGTCTCTGCCACAATAATGCAAATACACTCTTTTACTATAAATGTGTCCTGCAGGCTAATGAGCTGATACATTATTGTGAGAATGTGAGAATGAGGTTCATATATTGTTGAAGTTGTGTTAGTTCATGTGTGGCTTTTTCTAGGACAGGAGAGCCAAAGTAGCAGGAAAGAATCACAGTCAATTCCAGGGAAAAGCCCTCATTTCAGGAGCATGGCAGGTAGAACCCTGTGAACTCTCCTCCAGGACAGCTGGAAGACAGTGCTGCCGAGGACCCCTATCCTAGGGGAGCAAACCAGCTTTGCCCAGCTCAGACTCCTGTATTTCCTCTTCATCCCTAACCTGCCAGCCTGGCCTGTCCAGATTGTCACCTGAGGTATTAATGACTGTTACTCTCAGTGCCTCAGTGACCAAGTTTCATAGGTTTGGGGTAGACTGCTTCAAAACTAAGTTTTTTGTAACTACGTTATTTTGGGGTGGTATCTTACAGCTTGACAGCAGCTCATGTGTGTGACACAGCTTCCCCGCCCCTAATTAGACAAAAAGAAAGTCACAGCACCCGTTACGTGTTTAGAATGTAAAATAAGTGAAAGTTTAGACCATTTAAAAATCAAAGCACGGGGAATTATTGAACAAGAAAATATGTTAAAAATTAATATTTTATCCGTGTAGGGATCTGAAATTTAACAGCCTTGGCATCTGATTTTCCAAATCATAAGGGAATTAATTTATGAACATCCCTCAGTGCTCGTTTTGACAGACTGAGTGGGTTGCTCCATGGATCAGGGGCTGTCACTGCAGACTCCTTTAAAGTTAATTGAAAATTTCACAATATGGTTTTCATACAAGCCAAATCCTAGAGGGACTGTCGTGTTTATTAGGTTGTCCTCTACCTTGGACCGCGTGCTCCTCGGCAGGGACATGCTATGACATCATGGGCTTTACTTGTTCGGGTTTTCCAGTGGTTCCGCTGATCCTCTCCGCACCTGCTCATGCACTAGGAAAGTCACGGCAGCCACCGGGTCCTGGGAACCCAAGTGCAGTTTTTTGAGCAGACTGGAAGGCTGACGTATTCCCTGCCATTATTAACGAGCTCTCACAGATGACCTGCTTGTGATCACACCTTTTATCACACAGACAGACTTGAGAGTGATTTGTTGATGTCATGACCGCCGCTGTGTCTTTGTGTTTAGGTCACCGAAAAGGGAGCGTTTTATATGGAGTTAGCTGATGCTTCTCACATCACTCTGACAGATACTTAGGAGATCTTGATGAAAATACAGGATTCTACAACGTTGTCAGATGCTAACGGAAAACCAGAATAAAATTTCCCTGCTCTGCTTCCTTCCCCTCCTCCCTGCTCCCCCTTATGTATATTAAATATCTGACTGTAGAGAGTCGCTTTCTCTTATTCTGTACTTTTTTTTTGAGCCTTTGTGGAACATTTGTGACTTTCGTATAATCATCTCTTTGGCCCTGGACAAGTCATAGCCTCTCTCAACTCTGTTTCCTTTTCTTGCAAAAGAGAGATGGTTTGGCCCAGTGGTTGTGAGAATAACACTTTGCAAAGTATCAAGTGATCCAGAAATGGAAACCGCCTGGTCACAAAACTGTGTCCTTTCAAAGGACTTGGACACCTCCCCAAAGATGAAGCAGCCGTGCCCTTTCTGAGTGATCTTTCCATACATGGCCTATCATCAACCACATTTGTGGGGTTACATAGTTCCTTTGTCTTGCTGGAGACTTCCATCATAAATACCTGAGGAGATGAACATCCAGACACTTCTGAACCTGTGAGTTCGATTCTCGAATTCTCAGTGTTCTAGTGTTCATTTTCTGCCAATAGTAAAATTTGAATCTAGTGGTAGATATGTGAGCTTGTACATTTCTATTACAAGGGTTTTGAGTAGTGTTTCTAAGGAATATCAGATGGAAGGAAAGTGAATATTGTTTCAGTTTCAGGACAGAGAATTCAGTCTGTTAGTCATTGTATTTATAAGACAGAGACCGCAACAGCAAGAGTTCTATCCATGGTTCTGAACTGTCAAGAGAAAATTCTGTTTCATTGTTCAACCATTATTTTGTCTCTTAGAGATGGATGTTACAATCCCTAGGAAATGTGTTTAGCAATATATTGGTGGAAATAATCACTGAGTCACACAAACAGCTGATAGCCTACATAGGTTCTGTTACATTAGATAAGCAGAGTCATCGGGATAAACAGATTTTAGGGTGTGCTAAAAGACTCAGAATGGCTTTCTGCCAAGATTTAACAGAAGGTTTAGTTGGCGTTATTCAATGATAGAACTTTAATGCATCTGTAGAACTTTTAGGCCTTTGGTGTGGGTTTAAGAAAAATAAGAAAGGATAGTGTTTGCTAAATTAAGTTGCACAAAACCACACATCTAGCTCCAAGTATATGATTTATATTATTACTGTGTGATGTTGAGTAGGACATCAACTCTCTTGGCTTCTCTCCATGAGCTGGTCTTTGCCATTTGTGCACCAAGTTCAAAGAGGAATGATTAAGTTTCTGACTTCTGTGCTGGGGCAAGAGGGAGTCAAGTGAGCTCCGTCGTGCTACTGTATTGTCGGAGTAAGGGTCTGGTGACGTTCTCACTGTATTTCTTGCAGGTTGCTTTCAGTTATGTAACGTTTTCCGAACCCATGAAATGGAAATTGACCAGTGCTTGCTGGAGTCCCTTCCCCTCGGCCAGCGGCAGCGGCTGGTGAGGCGCATGCGCTGTGAGCAGATCAAAGCCTACTATGAAAGAGAGAAGGCTTTTCAGAAGCAGGAAGGTTTCCTGAAAAAGCTGAAGCATGGGAAGAGTCAGAAAGTCCACTTTAACCTTGCCGACATGATACAGGATGCAATTATCCACCACGATGACAAAGAAGGTATGTGACTCAGAAGTTTTCCAATGTAGGTTTTCATGGTTTCTGTTTGTTGTTTCCTGGTGGAGAGATGAAGGGTGGTATTTCTTTTAAATGTTAGGGGTCTTTTAAAAAAAATATGAAATAGTCAAGGAAAAATCCTATTTCGAAAGAACATAGTTAAAACTTCTAAGTCTAATGATAGGTCACTTATAAAAGATTTTAGAAGGAGAATAGGGCACAGAGTCCTTTCAGCAGTGGCTATCTTTGTGATAAGGGACTGGAAGTGGGAGGGCTATGATTTTTAAGTCATTGTTAACCACCATTTCACAATAAAAAATCCTTAATATGTAAAAAAAAAAAAACTTCTAAGTCTAGTACAGGTGAATGAAATGCAAAATTTTGGTAAAATTATTGTAATATTTTTTAAAGAATTGCCAACCTAGAAAGCATGTGACTTCCTTGTAAATCATGTATTCAAAATTTTAATGAATTTTTTCCAATGAAATTGTTTCCTTTGATGATGAGATTGTGTTGTAAAATTCATTATTATCTCATTTTGAATTCATGGATAGAAATACCATCGTAATAGGAATTAGCTACCATTTTATTATTCTCTTCCTACTTGGAGCTCTTCATTTCATGGTCATCCCCTCTGCAGAGCTGTAAGTACCTTCAGGGGAAGTGATGTTCTCAGCCCGTTTCACAGCCCCCTACTCCCCTCCAGTACCTTCCAGTAGTGTTGAGTGAGAGAGGGAAGCAGTTTGTCCATGCTCACCAGGCCGTGGTTGTTGGAACATGTCTAAATTAAATTGCAGGAAGACATAGCCCTATATCGATTTAAAAGTCATGCAACCACAAAGAGAATGTTTGCCAAGTTTTAAAATCTCTTATGTAAAATATCAACAGGACAAATACTGCCTGAATTAAGGTTAAAAATTTAAGAATAATAAAATCATAAATCCAGAGACTAAGAGGAACTATTTAATATATGTATAATATATAATATGTGTTCTAATATATATTCTATACTATAGCATTTAGTGAGGACACTGAAGTCATAAAATCGGAATTAATCCTGATGTAGGCATGTCGCTTGGGCAAGCAAGAGCCTGAGATAGGAGTCCTGCCTTCAGAAAACCTCAAATCTAATGGGGGGGGGAGTCCTCCTAAGAAAGTAGAAAACAGTAGAAACGAAGTCTGGTATGAACGGGAAGAGCTGGGCTATAGAATGTGATCTCTGAGGGGTTCCGAAGGAAGCTCTGTCTGCAAAGAAGAAACCACACTTAGGCAGTGTGGAGAACAGCTGTCCAGCATGAGTGATGGAGATCTGCCTGAAGGGAGCAGGAGTGAGGAGCAGGGCTGCTAAGCTGGTACCGGGGAAATATGACTCTTGTGAATACTTCAAGCCCTACTTTGGAAGCAGAGAGCAGTGGGACCACTGTATGTTCCTCAGAAGAAAATGCATGTGCCACAAATGGTGTTTAGCCAAGATTAATCAGGGATGTGTATCTGTAGGAGGGATGGAAGGGTAAGGATAAGAACAAGAAACAAAGACACCAACTAAAAACCAATGATGAAATTTCCGTGATAGATTGAGCTGGCTTGAGATAGTAGCCATGGGGATTGGAACGAAAGAATGAACCCAGCAGCCATATTCCATAGGAAAAATGCCTTAATTTATCAAATATTTATTGTGTTTTTATTATGGGCCAGGCAGCTATGAATGAAGGAAACCACATCTCTGTCTCTGTGATGCCCCACTGTCTGGTGTGTCACCATAAAAATTAAGATAAAGTTGGACGCATAGTATGGGGGGTAATGGAAGGAAGGAAGGAAGGAGACTCCGGAGTGAGGTGTGGGGAGTTAGGCAAATGGCTATCTGAGGAGGAGCCTTTCAGGTGAGTCCAGAGCTGGGAAGGAACGTCCCAGTCTGTGGGAGGTGCCAGTGTGAATAAATTGGCAGGACGGAAGGCAAGAAGCCCGCATGGAGGGCTGGAAGGGTCATGGGAAGGATTCTGGCTTTTGTGCTCAGTGAGTCCTGAAGCCATTGTGGGGTCTTGAGCAGAAGAGAGAGCTCGTATCAGTTGTGACTTAACAGGACCAGCTTGGCTGCTGCCCTGTGACTGGAATGAAGAATTGTGAGGACAGAGCAGGGAGGCTCTGTCAGGAAGTTGGGCACAAAATGATGGTGGCTTGGACCAAGGTGGAGTGAGGACATGGTGTGAAACTATCACTGGGGCATATACTTGCAGGACAGAGCTAACAGGACATGCTGATGGGTGGGTGATAGGGAGCATATCAGTTTGTACTGCTGCCGTAATGAATGGTCACTCCTTTAGTGTGTAGTTGCAAAAGGCATGAGAATATCCTTTTATAGTTGTGGTCAGAAGTGTGGGGTGGGTCCCACTGGCCTGAAATCCAGGTATCATCAGGCTGCAATGCTTTCTGGAGGTTCTAGGTGAGGGTTGCTTTCCTTGACTTATCCATATTCTGGAGGCCATAATTCCCCTCAACCCCAGCGCCACCTCTGTCTTCAAAGTTGGCAAGTGTTGATGGAGTGTTCCTCTCATGCTTGGAATTTCTTCTGCTCCTTTTTCTGTCCTTGCATCTCTCTGAACAAATATTTTGCCTTCTTCTTCCACCTTAAAGGCCCATGTGATTTAGGGGCAAAGAGCTCACTTGGGTCATCTTGGATAATCTCCCTATTTTAAGGTCAGCTCATGAGCCACCTTAATTCCTTTCCTAGGTGATGTAACATAATTCAAAGGCATGACACCCAAGGGCAAAATTATGGAACCCAGATCCTACAGACTCAAGGATCACACTGACTTTGTTCTGGCCCAACCAACCAGGAGAATGAAATATTATTAACAGAGATAGGGATGCTGCTAGGAGGTCAGATCAGGAGCGGGCATCATGTTGTCTGGAGATAAAAATTGGAGACAGATGAGCATATGGAACATGGGCATCAAAGCCGAAAGACTATATATCACTTAGGGAATGAGCGTAGATAAAAATACAAGAGCTGAGCTCTGGGGAGCTCCAATATTAAGAATTCATAAATGAGGTAGATCCACCAGGAGCAACAAAGAAAGATGGAATATGAGGTGAGCGAGCTGTCCTGTGAACTAAGTGATGAGCACTTTTCAAGGAGGAGAGTGACTGACTGTCGAACACTGCTTCCCAGTCTTGGGGTGGAGAGAGAATTGAATCTTTGCATTTAGAAATACGGAAGGTATCATTTTGGTGACTTCTGGGGAGCAAAAATCAAGTGAATAAGGATGGAGATAGAGTGGGCAAAGAGAAATGGACACTGGGAATATGGAGACCTCTCGAAGGGAGTTTCAGGTAGAGGGGAGAAATGGTGAGGTAGGTACGGAGGGAAAAGAAATGAAGGGAATTTTGGTTCATGGGAGATCATGGGAGAAATATGGGATTTCTGGGAGAAATATCATGGGAGAAATAGTAGCGTGTGTGCAAGCGGAAACAAGCCAAGTATCTGGGAGGGAAGCACTGGTGGCACAGAATAAGGAAGGAAGGTCACCGGAGCAAGGGCTTTGAGCATGCACACGGATGAGATCTGGTCCCCAGCTGGAGGGTTTGGTCTCGCTAATTTTATTTGTAGTTCCAGTATCTCAGCTCTGCCTGTAGAGACTCTGATTCAAGCAGGATAGTTTTCCAGTGTGCCTTCAGTGCTGTGCTGTGCAGACAGGGTTGAGGACCTCCCACCCGGGCCATGGGAGGAGAGATGCAGCCGAACGGCAAGCGGGTGTGGTGGTGGGAACCTAATGGAGGCTCTCTTACTGCCTCCAGCACTCACTGATGAGGGGACCTTGGCTGTCAAAGAAGAGGGAGGATGGGGAGGAGGGCTTGCAGTGCCAGGACAGAGGAGAACATGTACATGTGGGCGAGTAAATGGATCGGGGCAACCTGGTATGAAAAAAAGGACTTACCAAGAGAATGCAATATAAAAAACAAACAGAAGGACCACATGTGACTCAAAGTTTTCTGAAGTGGATTGGGGCTCAGTGGGGAGCCTTCTTCTCCCTCTCCCTGTGCTTGCTGCTTCCCCTGCTTATACTCTTTCTGTCAAATAAGTAAATAAGCATCTTTAAAAAAAAAAAAAGTGGGTTAGCATGGCCTCTCCACCCATGGGTCCTTATTTGTAGCTTTTTGCTTTTCTACTCTAAAATTTTTCTCTAGCTTTTGGAGTTCAGTTTGTCCCCACTTTACCTTCACAATCCCATGTATATACACAGATGCCATGTTATGTGGAACAGCAACAGGCACTCGAAGTTCTTGCCGACTTGCGATCACTTGCTAGCTGTCAACACCTATTTTCCAGTGGGGTCCGTGACTGTGCAGATGTACAGCGGGTCGTTCGTGTGTGATAGTTGGTATAAAGACCCCGGAATCTAAGCAAGCAGTCGGATTTGAGTTTTCAACCCAAAAGAAGCAAGGAGTAATTGTTTTGCTTGAATAGACCATGATTAACTATGAGTTGGGTTTAATTTTTAAATATTTTTAAAGATTTATTTTATTTTGTTTTGTTTTGACAGCACTCATAAGTGGAAGGGGAGGGGCAGAGGGAGAGGGAAAGAGAAAATCTGAAGCAGACTCCTAGCTGAGCACAGAGCCCGGCGTGGGGCTTGATCTCAGGACCTTGGGATCATGACCTAAGAAATCAAGAGTCAGACCCGTAACCGACTGAGCCAACCAGGTACCTCTTGAGTTGGGTTTTATTGAAGAAATTGCTTTTGGAATTGAAATGGAGAGAATGAACTGGTCAGTAAAGTTACCCATTTCGCTTGGTGTAATGACCAATAGAAGGTATTTAAAGTGATAGGGACAATAGGAAACTTCAGAAGAAAAAAATTGCACACATTCACACACAATGTTCATTACACTCTTGTTTTGCACAGCAAACTATAACAAAGCTTTGCTATATACTATCTGGTTTATTCTTTTTGACAGAAATTAAACAAAAAAACAATTTCTAAAGATTCTTAGAGAAAATGTCTTCAGAAGGACACTTTATGGGGCACCTGGGTGGCTCAGTAGTTAAGCGTCTGCCTTCGGCTCAGGTCATGATCCCAGGGTCCTGTGATGGAGTCCCACATCAGGCTCCCTGCTCAGTGAGAAGCCTGGTTCTCCCTCTCCTGTTACCCCTGCTTGTGTTCCCTCTCTCTCTCTCTCTGTGTCAAATAAATAATTTAAATCTTAAAATAAAGAAAAGAAAAGAAGGACACTTCATATAATATTTTTACTCCTAGGAAATAGTTTCTATTACTAACAGAAGCAAAGACGATGTTCAGTAACTGAGATCAGCATTAGCATCAAATGATGAAGAAATAATTCAGTGACTCTTAAAACTCAACACAAGAGTTTGAATTTCTAATCAATTATTTCTTTAAAGATTTTTATTTATTTGATAAAGAGAGAGAGAGAGAGAGAGCAAACAAGTGAGGAGGAGCAGCAGGCAGAGGCAGAGGGAGAAGCAGGCTCCCCACTGAGCAGAGAGCCAGATGCAGGGCCAATCGCTGAACCCTGAGATATCATGACCTGAGTCAAACATAGATGCTTCACTGACTGAGCCATCCAGGAGCCCCCAATTTCTAATCAATTATTAAAATTCTAAATACATTATTGTGATGTTAAATTAAGATACTGATCCATTGCTTGAGCTGCCTTAACAAAGTACTATAGACTGGGGACTTCAACAACACACATTTATTTCTCAGGGTTCTGGAATTTAGATATCCAAGATCAAGATGTTACCAGATTTGGCTGTTACTGAGAGAACTCTTCCTGGCCACCTCCTGGTAGATAGCCACCTTCTCCTTGTATCCTCACATGGTGGGGAGAGGAAGCTCTGGTCTCTTCTTCTTCTTGTAAAGGTACCAATCCCATCATGGAGGCTGTACCCTGGTGATTTCATCTAGCCCTAATTTCCTCCCAAAGACCCCAACTCCTGATACACATCACACCGAGGTGTAGGGCTTCAATATATAGATTTGGGAGGGGCACAAAAATCAGTCAATAGAAGATCACATACTACTTCTATAATTGCAGCTGACCCATGTATGCACAAATGAAACATTAATTTTTTTTGAGTCTCATCTACTTTGGAAACTACCACGTGAGTACGAATAGACCTCACTGTTTCAGAGGAAAAGCATTAATTTCTTGTTAATTTAAAATTTTAATTGGATTGAAAAGGTAAGCAGGCTCTTTAGAGATATTATACTCTCTTTAGCCAATGTTTAACTTCTGGAAAAGGATCCAGGAAAATGTGTTTATTTCATTATGGTAATCATACTTTCATTTATCTTTTAACTACTCAAATACTGAAATGTACATGTTTATTATGTTTATAAAATTGAGATGGTAAAACATATTGCCATAAGAACAGCCCTTTTTCCATTTAAATTATTATTGCAAACTTTGTAGGTTCTATTTTTGTGTAAAGCATTTCATTTTCTCCCTTATTTCCAAGTACTTTCTTGGCTGAGTCTAAAGAATCGAATATACGTTTTCAAAGGATAACATATTATTCATGCTAATGTTTGTAACATATCATTGGGAAGCAATTCAGAATTGTCTAATTTTATGAATGTTGCATTTTCATAATTGTATATTTCATATCTTCAGTGCTTTGTTTTTCTTTCCTGGGAGTTAGTGATATTTTAGTCTTAATGTGCCATGTTAATATACTACATCCATCTAAAAAGGGTATCCTGGGTGGCTCAGTTGGTTGAGCGACCGTCTTCAGCTCAGGTCATGATCCCAGAGTCCCGGGATAAGTCCCACATCGGGCTCCCTGCTCTGCGAGGAGTCTGCTTCTCCCTCTGCCCTCCCCTCTTCTGTTCTCTCTCTCTCTCATTCTCTCTCTCAAATAGATAAAATAAAATATCTTTTAAAATATAAAATAAATAAATAAAAAGTGTTCATTATTTTCCATCTATAAAATTTTGTTCTAAGTTTTGTTTGAGGGCTTTTAATTCACTTATTTTTCACCCCCTCAAATTTCCTTCATTCCCTTAAATTAAAAAGATATATATACATATATATTTTTCTTTTGTGGTGAGAGCATTCAACACATCACCTCTCAACTTGGCCTTTGGTGGTAAATGAACTAAATTGCCAATCCCAGGAGCTGATTTCCCTTCCCTGCCATTTGCTGTCTTTTCCTCCTCTTATCTGGTTGAGTTCTGCTCACTGTCAAAGGGACGGCCAGAGTGGGGGACAGACATTCTTTAGGCTGTGACCCTTTCCCTCTCTCTGCTCAGACTCTCCCTCCCCTTTTTTGGCGAGAGTTTAGGAGGACTTATTTATTAACCTACATGAGTAATATTTTCTAAGAGTCTGCTCTATTCCAGTCACACAAAGAGCTTTCTAAGTGTTGTTACAGATCTATAATGTCCAACCTCACTTATATCAGAAATCAACTCTTAGGAAAAAAGGGAAAAATCAAATTATAACAATGTGGGACTCTGTTTCCTTCTCTTGCCCCTCAGACCACTGGCCCCAGTTTCTTTGGAGGGCTAAGGTTAAGAGTGTGGCCTAAGGCTCTGACCCTAACCCTTTCCACTTCCTGCTTATTGTCCCTGGAAGGCCTTACCTTTTCCCTTCGCATTCCTTGTCCTCCTCCCCAGTGATTCCCAAATATGCATCCAGACCTCTCTCCTGAGCTCCATACCCTGCCTTTCCTAACTGGTGACGTTCACAGTGAATACCCATCCCCATCTCCTTCCAACGTAAAAATGTTTCTTCCGTTCTCTGCTTTATCTTCTTTCACTTCTTGCCCTGAAATCATGAGGTTGTGCTGATTTAGATACAAATTTGTAAGACTTGACGGTTGTCCCTCCCCCGAATAACTCGCAGGAAGTATTAACTGCTCATGTCCTAGCAGGAGCCCTCTTAGAATATACCTGGAATGCAGCAGCTCCGTTTCTCCAATATGTAGCAAAATTCTCTATTAATGGGCAGAACATCTCCCTCCTTAGAGACAAGTAAATGATTGGGAGCAAGTTTTCTGTTCCCTACCCACCCACATCCCCAGTGAGTAGTTTTTGGTCAGAGAATACATTTCACATATTCCTTAAAGTGTTTCACGAATGACACATGAAAGGAGGCCTCTCGTTGACTTAGGGAGTGGGGGTACTTAGCTGAGCCCTCTCCTTCCATTTACTGGACTGGCATGGAGGTCAAAACGATGATTTAGGGGTGACCACGTGAATGTATTTTTTTAATTTATTTTTTATTTTTGTTTGAGTATCTAGAGTATAGAGGTAAAAAAGTTGCCAATTATGGTGTTTTCTTGCTGCCATCCTATGTTTATGAAGATGATCTGTCTGCCAGGGCATGTTTCCCACTGGTGGCGGTGGATTTCTACTGAATGCAGCCTCTTTCTGTCTCTCTCACCTCCCCATAACCAGATGCGTAAGTAGGCAATTAGAAAATGTGGCAGCCAGGGCACCTGGGTGGCTCAGTGGGTTAAAGCCTCTGCTTTCGGCTCAGGTCATGATCCCAGGGTCCTGGGATCGAGCCCCACATCAAGCTCTCTGCTCCGCGGAGAGCCTGCTTCCTCCTCTCTCTCCCTGCCTGCCTCTCTTGTGTACTTGTAATCTTGTTTGTCAAATAAATAAATAAAATCTTTTAAAAAAAAGTGGCAGCCACTAGGTAGGTTTAACTTGACCCTTAGAAAAATTGAACCAAGACTCTGCCACTTTTAGAGTGGTGGTCAGACCCACCGAGCATTACCCAGTCCTGGTTCCCTATACCCATTTATGATGAACATAGTTGAGTATGATGTGTGTTAAGTACCCTACAAGGATGCGTATTTATAGAACTCAAAATTAGGTGTATATCCTTGACGTAGAGTGTAGATAGACCCTTCCCAAAAGAGTTGGATTCAACCAATATGAATGTCTTATGTATTGGATACTTGGGTTGGAAAGCAAATAGAAAGCATCATTCTTTCTTTAAGGAAGAATTGGGGAAAAGAACATTCCCAGTGAAAAGACGAGTGATCTACTGCTGTCTGCATCTTCTAGATGTTCTAGGAGATGTTCTAGACTTCTAGATGTTCTAGAATGGTACCAAGCCTGGGCAGAGTGAGGGAGATGACAGCTCTACCAGAACCACTCTTATTTTGTTGACTTCTCAGTGATGGGAACAGAAATGGAATGGATCTGTTCTTCTCATTGGGCAGAGGAGGGCGAGGATTTAGAGCAGACAGTGGAATGAGAGGACCGCTTCTAGATTTTAGAGAAAAGGATGAGCTTTTTGGCATCAGACACATGTTCACATCAGAAATCTGGAAGGCTGGGGTGCCTGGGTGGCTCAGTGGGTTAGGCCTCTGCTTTAGGCTCAGGTCATGATCTCAGGGTCCTGGGATCCAGCCCCGTACTGGACTCTCTGCTCAGCAGGGGGCTTGCTCCACCACCCCCCTGCCTGCCTCTCTGTCTACTTGTGATCTCTCTCTCTCTGTGTCCAATACATAAATAAAATCTTAAAAAAAAAGAAATCTGGAAGGCTAAGTGAATATTGCTGAGACGTGCTGAATCCAGTGGCCCAGGGCATGTTGGAATATCACAGAGAATTTTACAGACCTATCTTCACTGGACTGGTGCTTTCTATGAACAGGTAGCAGTTGCTAGGTAATTAAGGGTGCCCATTTCAAAACCAGATGTAGAAACATGAAGAGCTGGAAATTAAGGGCTTCTAAATTCTGAGGGATTCTGTACAAATTTAATGAGGATCTCAGTATTTCACCAACACCAGATTCATATTCCTGACAAGTAGTAATTATTTTAACTGCTTGCTGTGTAGTCATGACTTTACCAGGTACTGTGAAAATAACTGAAAAAAAAAAGAGGGAGAGAGAGAGAGAAAACTGTGCTTTATAGGCATTTATGCAAATGGAAAGATACACTGTTTTTTAACAAGCAAACAAACCAACTAGAAATGGATCCATTTAAAAGGAATCACAGTGGGCATTCACTGTGGTGAGGTCGGGATGAGATGAATTTGAAAGTCTGCTCTGTGGGAAAATTTCCCTTTGGCAGGTCCCTACTGCCATGCACCTGAGCCTCGGGAGCCTAGCCAGTGCACCTTCTGGGCCTCTCCTTCATCCCCTGCCGATGAGGGTGGGGGGTAGAGCGACCCTCTCTCGGAGGGGGCTGTGAGGGTCAGTCACAGAACTTCAGGTGACCCCTGTCATGTCTTACTCCATGCCGTGCTCTGAAGGGAGTCAGGAGACAGTGTAGGAACAGTCAGCAGTGGCAGGTGAGGACCCTGACTGGCGTGGGGTTCACAGACAATGGCAGCAGGTGTTAATATGTAGGAATGAACACAGAGCATTAGAGGATTATGGTGCCATCCTATTATAAATCATGAAGAAATAGAGAAAAGACAAGACGGACAGGTAAGCTTAGAGCGTGGACATGCACCCGAGACCATGAGAAACAGCAGTTGGATTGTACCTTTGGAGATGGGATTGAAAAGGGGAAATTCATGTTATTAAGCTGACTGAGCATTTTATTCACTATTCTCTGCTAAGGCAATGCATATTTTATATATGGTAAATGTTACATATAATGTGTTTTTCTATACACACACATATTGTGTATGTATAGAGTTTTACATACTTGGCATAGCATGTGACCATCATCTCTCTAAGCCCTTCATATGCATTGTCTCATTTAACCCCCAGACACCCCTGTGAGGCCCTGTATGGAGCGACTCAGTGTCTTTTATTCCAGGTCGCCTGGAACCTCATTTGAAAACAGTCTTTGCACAAGCACTCCAGGGACGATGATGTCCTTCTTGATGAGAATGGGTCTTCAACCAAGGACTGGAGCTCTTAGAGAAGGAGGGAGTTTGGACCCAGAAACCCACATGGGGAAGGTGCCCAGGAGAATGGAAGACAGAGATGGGACTCCAGAGATTGCTGGTGGCTCTGAAAAGCTAGGAGACACACATGGAGGGGCTCCCCTCGGGGCCTCGGAGGGAGGGAGGCCTTCCTGACCCCTGGACTTCAGACTTCAGCTTCCAGGGCTGTGAGAGAATAAATTCCTGTTTTCTGACCCCTTCATGCCCCCAATTCATGGGACTTTGTGTAGTGGCCTTTGGAAACAGATGTGGGTACATACAAATCCTGCCCAATTTTGTGGATTAGATACTAGGGTTTAAGGAAGTTAAACAGAGTTCTCAGGAGATGGGCTGCTCCTCAAGGACAAGGTGAGATTCAGACCCACCTCTGTCTGGCCTAAACGTCCAAGCTGCCTGCCCATGCCTTCTGGGGCCTCTGGTGTCACCCCACACCAACCCCAAGGGTGGCTCCGGGTTCGTCCTGCATCCCTGCATGTGAACTCTTTTACCTCCATGGTTCTGTGCCTTGGAGCTGTTCCAGGCAGTCATTCTAACCTGGCAGTTGCCACTATGGCAAGGAGGCCATTCCCAGGCCAGCAGAGAGCTGGCTGTGAGCCACAGAAATTCAAGGTTACTGGCTACCTTCTCCCTCCATCCATCTGACTCCCATTCTTGTGGTGGGACCTCTGACCCTCTGTTTCCTCTGGTACTCACAGTGCTGCTCAGCAGATATTTCTAGGGCCATTGGCATTCTACTCCTTCTGCAGGGCTGCAGGGCTGCAGGGTGAACTGGTGAGGCTCACTCCCTCTTCCTCTTGCCTAGTGCTGCCCCACCCTCCCCAGGCCCTCTGGACCGCACTCCTTTCCCCACAGCTGCTCCACACAATTCCCTTGACTTCTGCAGCCCTATGATCCTAATATCCAGCTCTCAGGAGAAGTTGAGGATTGGATCATGTTATTAGAAGACATTAGGAAAGCAAGTGGTCCCACATCCTCAGGTTGGAACCTCTCATCCAGAATTTGTTTAAGTGGTTTTTTGTTTTGTTTTGTTTTTTTAAAGATTTTATTTATTCATTTGCCAGAGAGAGTGAGCACAGGCAGACAGAGAGGCAGACAGAGACAGAGGGAGAAGCAGGCTCCCCGCCGAGCAAGGACCCCGATGCGGGACTTGATCCCAGGATGCGGGGACCATGACCCGAGCCGAAGGCAGCTGCCCAACCAACTGAGCCACCCAGGTGTCCCTGTTTAAGTGTTTTAAGAAGAATCAGTTTCTTCTTTGCCTGTGCTGAGGCCATTTCCCCTCTCTGGTGGCTAGGAGGAAAACTGTCTCTTTCCTATTAATTCTGCTTTTGCTGCTTGCTTTCTGCCATAGACTGGCTGCTTTCCATTGATCGATCCCAGGGGGCACGTGGGGGAGAGAACAAATTGATGCAAATGCATGTGGACTCTGCCTGGTCCGTGGTCTACAATCCAAGGATGGGAAACACTCTTACTGTTGGGTCCTTGGGATCTTTGTTTAAGCTTTATCCTCTTCCTAGAACATTCTCCCACCTCTATCTTCCAAATGAACCTCTTTTCTCCCTTGTAGAATGTTCTCTGACATTCTTAGGCAACACTAATCCCTTCCTCCTTTGTGTTGCTAGTGCCAATTCCTTGAGGTTATACCCCCTTCTTATACATTGGTATTTCCCAGTGGAATGGGTACCATACAAGAAAAGGATCATTCCTTGTTCTCCATCCATTCCATTTTTAGTGAACATTCATGGAACCCCTGCCATCTGCCTTGCACTATGCTAGGCTCTGGAAAGATACAGGAAGGGCAGAAGGGGTTCTGGGCAGAAGGAAAGATGGAGCAGAGGCATAATGAGAATGCATGTTTTCTTTTACTATCCTAATAGATATCATGATATTTCCATCCCTGTTCCTAGTGCAGAGACGTTGTGTGTTAGTCAAGGTTCTTGAGAGAAAACACACACACACACACACACACACACACACACACACACACACACACATACACACACAGAGGGTAGGGGGAATTTATTTTGAGGAGTTGGCCCACACAATTGTGGTGGCTGGCAAGTCTGAAATCTGTGGGCTGGGAGGCTGAAAATGTAAGGAGGAGTCAGAGTTGCAGTCTCGAGTCTGAAATCTATAGGCTGGAGACTCAGGCAGGGCTTTGGCACTGCAGACTTGAGGCAGAATGCCTTTTCCTCTTGGAACCCTCAGTCTTTGCTCTTAAGGTCTTCATCTGATGAGATGAGGCCCACCCACATGGTGGAGGGCAATCTGCTTTAATCAGAGTCAACTGACTGAAGCATGAGTCACATCTAAAAAGTACCTTCAGGGCAACATAGAGGGATGTTTGACCAAATAGCTGGGCACTGTCACTCAGTTAGGTTGACACATAAAATTAACCAGCATAGACTTTCACAGGGAACTAATAAGAATTAGATTAACTGAGTATTTACGAAGGTCCAGGCACTGTTCTAAGTGCTTAAAATCTATTAACTCCTTGTCTGCTCACTGTGGTCCTGGGATCTCAGAACAGACTTAAACACAGGCTTTGACTTATGAAGCGACTTGTCACAGTGCACACAGCTATTGTGGTAGACCAGGACTGAAGCCCAGGCAGGGCAGCTCTGGAGCCTCTTGACAAATAAAAACAAATCTGGATTTAAGCAATGAGACTTTATTTGAAAAGATTGTTTTGATGGGGGGAACACTGACCTTAGCATTGGTGAGCATCTCAGAATCAAGCAGGAAGAGGCTTGCCTTTTCTAGGGAGGGGTTGGCAGGACCAGTGGGAATTTTGGGGAGAAGGGCCAGGAAGTGGGGCAAGCCGAGAGCATGATTGGGTGGGTTAACAGGGCATTTTTCTCTCTGTGGATGGCTTAGCTTTGGAGAATCAGACATTAAAGGAAGATGTTCAGCTTCTTAAGGCTTGCTTCAACATGAAACAGACCGAATCCAGGGACCTGGGGGGGTGGAGCTTTGTCAAGCCAAGTCAATGAGTAGGTAGCAGACAGTTGTGAACTCTCAGTCACAATGATGCTTGTAGAACCTAAACTATCTGGGAGGTCAGTACAAGTGTTGGGAATTAATTAGCTGAAGAGCAAAATATTTGGGGGGCCTGGGTAAGTCAGATGGTGTAAGCGCCTGCCTTTGGCTTAGATCATGATCTCCAGGTCCTGGGATCGAGCCCCATGTTGGCCCCCAGCTCAGCAGGGTGTCTGCTTCTCCTTCTCTCTCTACCTCTCCCCTGCTTGTGCGCTCGCTTTCTCTCTCTCTCAAATGAATTTAAAAAAATCTTTAAAAAAAGAGCAAAATATTCTTCCCGATGATATTGTATGGTATTATATATAAAAAGTCAGGATATTTTTCATATTGTTGAAACTAGTATTCATTTATTTTAACCTCTTCATCTTCAGTGAATAGCGTTCTACTTCTCCTAGTTCTTACAAGTAGATTCTGATAGCACCTAGCAAGTGGCGATATGAGCAGATCAGTGTTGAACACATGCTGATCAATGCTGAACACATCCTTTGGAATTAAGGTCTCATATTGTCACGTGTGTCCAGCAGTGGGCTAGGTATTGGGAATAACAAGAAAAATAGAGCTTGCTCTCTGCATCCTGGCAGAAGGAAGGCAGCTACTGCAAACAAAAGCTGACAGCATTTAGCTTCTGTGGGAGAAGGTAGATGGGCAGTGGAGACAGCGGGTCAGAGTGAAGTGGGAAATGAAAATGACTTTGGAGATGGTATTTCTCGGCTCTTCCAAGTCAGGAAACTAAGCCAAAACTAAAGTTGGCCAAAGGCCAGAGGTCCAGGAAAGATACAATGTTCCAAAATTGCAAGCACTGGGATATGATTGGGGTTGGGGGAGGTTGGCACTGGTCCCTGGAGACCTTGAGTGTCATGAAGGGAGCCTAGGAGTTGGAATAAAGGAGGAGATCATTGATTTTGCCCAAATATATTCAGTAGTAGTTGAGCATTGTAGACAGTTATGAATCTTCATATTCTCAGTATGGACATTGCTACCCCTAACCTATCCAGGACAGTTATTTAAGGCTTCTTGTGGTTTTCCAAAGGAGTGGCAACATGGCAGCAAGAATATAAAGGCAGAAATGAGCCTATGGAATCAGAAAATTCCTGATTTTTCTCTCCGCTGTTTTACATGTATGTAAGAAGTGTGGGAGGGCATCATTGGGCTAAAAAAGCACATTAAAAACTTTTAACCTACTAGTTTTCATACCTTAGGGAGGAGGAGGGCAGATGGTGTGTTCTGTCATGTGCAATCACATATTGTCTCAAGGTTTTGTAGTCACACTCCTCTTTGTCTGTTTCTTGCTCCATATGACGTTACTTCTTAGGCCTGATCTCTTCAAACATAAATGTCGAATGAGATTTCCCAGCAGAACACGAAAACTGCATGTTCTAACTCTCCACACTCTCAAATTTTTACTAAATTGAAACTAAAAAAAAAAAGAAGAAGAAGAAGAAGAAGAAGAAGCATTTTCGTTGACTAGATTAATACCACAGGTAGGGTCTCTGATCCATCAAATTTAAGACAGCATTGCTGCTTCTGGTGTAAACCAAGGATTTTCTGATTCAGTGTGTTCAGAACAGCCTCTGAAAAAAAGGGGAAAAAAGGACTCATAATTCTCATAGGAAAAAGGCACAATCTGTCCGAGGCCCAGACTGCAGCTTGGTGCATTGCCTCTAACTGTATGATGATGGTACACTCCACCCGAAAATGTTCCACAGGCAAAATGTAGATTCGCCATTTCTAAGATCAAACAAGTCATTTCGTGCAAGAATGGATGGAGCAGAATATATCATCAGAGTTTTTTCTGAGGGTTTTCAGTGCTCACACCATTTCTAGGAAACTGACATTTATAAGGTCTGTTTTGTAAAATGGCCTACCAGCACCAAGGTCAAACTCTTCCACTGGACCCTGACCCTCTTCTGGCCTCCCAAGACCACCACTTTTCCAGCTGCCCCATCACTGTCCACCATGCAGGATCATGCCATGGGAGAATAGGGCTTCATGTTGTCCAAAGTGGGCAGGAAAGAATACTAAACTAAATGAAACCATCCCCCCCTTCATTTTACTGATCCCTTATGACCAGAGCTCCTCGGGAGAAGAGGCTGTACTCACTGCCCCCCGATTTCTCCCCTCTGTTGTCTTCTTGAAAACACTGCCACCAGGCTGTCCTCCAGCTCTTCTGCCCGCACTTGCCTTTGGCCTCCTTGGTGTCACTTCAGGCATATCCCTCAGTCCCCATCACAGTGAGCTGGAAGCCACATCCCCTGTCATAGCTCCTGCTCAGTTGGCTTCTGGACCTGTTCTCTCTCCTGGGCCCCCTGTCTGCCTTGCTGGTCCCCATGTCTCAGTCTTCTGGGCAGGGTCCTCCTCAGCCTTCCCACTTTGACACCATAGCATGCCAAGATTTCAGCGCTCCTCCCTGTCTACCCTCCACCCTCTTGGAAATCACATTCCAGGCCATGTGGATGCCATGAGTCCCGGTCTTCATGCCCAGCCAGGACCTTCCTCTGGACATCTGACTTCACCGCAGCATCACACCTGCCTACCCAGCACTCAGGGCTGTCCCCCAGGACACTGGCTCCTCCTGAATCTTCCCCACATGGTGAGTCCCTTCCTTCCACCAGGTGTTCACGCCAGATGTCTCAGAGGCTTTCCTGACTCCCCACTCTCTCTCCCACCCTGATCAGGAGCACATTCTGTTCGTTCTGCCTCTGGAGGGTGCTCATATTCTGACCACCGCCGTGTGCTTCTGTGGCCACTGCCCTCTACTGCTTCTCTGTCTCGCTGGGTTCTGGCCTTCTTGCCTTTTCTCAAACATGCCACACCTGCTGCTGCCTCAGGGCCTTTGCACTTTTGGACATAGATGCTGCAGGGCTTTCATTCACCGACCTGCACCCTCTCCTGAAATGTCACCTGATCAGAGAGGCTTTCTCCGACTCCTGGCTGAGCCCTCTTCTCCTGGGCACTCTCCCCTCTCCACCCGCCCTGCTTTCCTATTTTCGCAGCCCTTCTCACGGTGCAGCCTATTCCTCCTTAGTGTGTGTGTGTGTGTGTGTGTGTGTGTGTGTGTGTGTGCGTGGGTGCGTGCATGTGTGGTGTCCCAGGAGAATGCAGGTCTACGAGACCAACATCTTTTTTTGTTTCATTCCCCCCATGGCCTCAGCTTCTACAACAATGACTTGCAGGACAGAGGTAATGGCAACAATTGTCCAGTGAACACGGAGGCGAAGAGAGTCTCTTCCTAAATGTCTTTTGAATGCATCCCTCTTGCCAGTCCTCACCGCCTGCTTGTGGCCTCCATCAGCTGCAGTCTGGGCTGCTTCCCATGTCCCCGAACTGATCACCTACCTCCAGCTTTGTCCTCCCCCGGCTCAATCAGCAGGTGCTAAACATCACAAGCTTTCCAAAGCACATAGAGATGTTCTCTCCTCTACTCAGAACTCCTGCTAATAACAATGTTAGTTTTCAAGCTCCTTTTCCAGGGACTCAGCCATGTTGATCTTTCCAGAGTGAGTCTCTGATGCCCTTATGCAGCCTGTCTGCTCCTGTGCCCCCAGCATCTTGTACCACCACGTCCCTAGAACTTCACACACTCCCCAGCCCTTTCTGGCTGGATGCTCCCCCTTCACCCTTAGGTCTCCCTCTGTCACATAGAGCTCCAGACCTGGGGTGTCCACACAGAGAAGCCAGTCCTGTGTCTCCAGGCCGGCTCCCAGAGTGCCCCCAAAAAGCCCCTGTTACAGTGGGTGTCACCATATGTATGGCGACGTGACCCATTTGCTTCTCTGCGTCCGGAACTGGCGCGGGCTCCCTGGGGACAGAACTTGCTTCTGTTCCTCACCATCTGGATCCCAACACCAGACACAGTGTCAGCGCTCAGACATTGCCTGTCACGTTTTCCATGTTTATTTTGCAAATTAACATCAAATATCTCCACGCAGCTATGAATTGTTTCTTCCATGTAAAGAGCTCAGCAGTTCTTTTGACCTAACTGACTATTCCCGTCTTCTGTCTAGTATTTATTTACCCAAACACGCAAGGCCAATGTATGGTCTCTGCATTAATTCGCCAACTCTCTGGACCATAGGCTTTGCATAAACTTGCACTTTTCTGTTTGTTTCTTCATGTGGGTAGAGAGAAAGCAAAATTACTGCTAAGAATATGGTCAAAATTACATTTTTTTATGCCTTGAAGGACTTCTTAATCCAACTCTTGTGATTCCAGTAATTATATATATATATATATATATACATATATGTGTATATATATATAGGGAAGTGGACTTACTGGGATGACGTAGGAGGAGAAGGCATAGTTTTGGGAAAACCCAGAGCAATTCCGTTACACACCCCTCCCAGCATTGTGGACGGGGTCTCACATGGGACAGAGGGTTCACCCTGCACGGAGTAACCTGACCCATGGCATAGGGGAAGTTCATGGCTTCATTAGGCCCCAGACGACATATAAATGATAGTGTTGTCGCTTGTGTTGAACATTTGCATAGTGATTTCTCAGAACATTCCATGATAACAGTGATTTTATTAAAATCTCCCTGGTTTGCTAAGAAGAGTATTTGTTAGTGTGGTTTTGGAGCCAAAAATGTCCAATGTCTTTCTCAAGGCCTTGGTCTCTCTTTTTCTTCTATTTTTCTTTTAAGATTTTATTTATTTATTTGAGAAAAGCAAATGAGAGAGAGAGCGCATGAGAAGGAAGAGGGTCAGAGAGAGAAGCAGACTCACAGCCAAGCAGGGAGCCCAGTGCGGGACTCGATCCCAGGACTCCAGGATCGTGACTGGAGCCGGAGGCAGCCGGCTTCGCCACCTGAGCCCCCAGGCACCCAGCCTTGGTCCCTCTCACAGGGCGATTTCCAAATTTGATTTCCAGAGTCCAGGCACTGTTCTAATTTTCCTCTTGTATGTTTAGCCAAAAGCCACACGGGCGTCTGATACTGTGCCTGAAGCTCCTGTTTTTCTATAGTCCTGGTCACCTTTCTTGAGAGAAATGTCATTTCCCCCATGTACTCATTTGTCAATATATGGTGATGTTGTTGTTTTTTTTCCTAAGAAACTCCAGTTTGAAACTTAGTAGTTATTTTTGATATTTTCTGTCTAACCTGAACATGGGCCTTTAACCTTGCAATCCCACTAGTGAGTTTCAGTAACAGGTCTGATCCTCTCTCTGCATTTTGCCCATTGTTGCCAGAAAGGTTATTTGGCCCTTCTGCATGGCTTACCCCTCGTTTGTGGCTGCTTCACTTTTTTTTAAGATTTATTCATTTTAGACAGAGAGAGAGAGCAAGCACGAGTGGGAGGTGTGGAGGGAGAGAGAGAGAGAGAAACTCAGGCAGACTCTGCAGTGAGCACAGAGCCAGACGTGGGGCTTGATCTCACAACCTGGAGATCAAGACCTGAGCCGAAACCAAGAGTCGTCAGACGTGTAACTGACTGAGCCACCCAGGTGTCCCGTCTCTTCACTTCTGATGTCATTCACTCTGGGACTCCCCAGATGTAGTTTCCCGGCATATTTGTGCCTAGGAGGGCGTTCGTGTGAGGGAGGCCCATGGTGAGCGGAAGCAGGTGCGGCCCTTGGGTGCTGCCCCTTACAGTCAAGAATGAGAGGCCCCGCTTTGGTCTGGGTTGTCTGTTCTTCCCGGGCTCTCTGCTTCTCTCACAGGGAATGTGAACGTGAGCTCCCTGGTCTTGCTCAGCTGGCAGAGGGATTGCTGCTGCGCAGGGACAGGAGATGCATACCTGGTTTGTTTTCTCACAAGACAATTCCTAAAGCCATCCAGCTGCTTTCTGTCTCTCTCTCAGTTTTGAATGCAATAGTAGGAATTTGATTAGGCATTTTTCTTCAGAGACTTCCTTCTTATAACCTGGTTGCCACTCACGGCCTTCTGAACTTCATTCTGGTACCACTTTCTGGGTCTCGAGACACGCCACCCCAGGGAAGAGCATCCGCACCGGGGATGCTTGCTGCCTCGCCTCCCTCCCCTGGGAGCCTCTTAGGAATGCAGAGTCGCTGTCCCCATCCTGGACTGCTGCATCAGAAACCAGGGAGGAGGCAAAGATCTGTGTTTTGACAAGCCTTCCAGGTGACTCTGAAGCTTCGGTTCGATTCTAGAAATTCTCGAGGGAGCATGTTTGTCAAACTTAACTCGGAATGAACTGAAGTTCTCTGTCCAGGGGACGGAGGTGCTGAATGATGCATAACCTGTGGGACAGCGACAAACAAGAAAGACTGCCCTGTCTCTGAGGGCCCCGTCCTCCTTACGGACAGCAGGACGAATCTGGTCTAACAGAGCTGCTGCCCTGCTTTGCCGGGAAGGGCTGACTTCCTGCCCTTCTGTGTTTCCTCCTTCTGTTTCTTATTCTGATTTCTCTCGACTTGTCTGGGTTCCCTTCAAGACTCAAGGCCTGCATTGAGTAATGCCTCCTTCAGGGCCCTTTCCTGACTTCCTCAGCTGAAAGAATAAAACTTCTCTGTACACCCACAGGCATTCTATCCATGAGTCTAGAAGTCACTCATTTGCATCTGCCTTCGAATGTCATTCTTGATAGAACTGTCTTCTCTTCCTCACTCTGCACTGCTCGGGACAGGATGGTGGCTTCTTTCTGTGCCCAGTGGAGTCGCTGGCCTGGGAGGGGCTCATAGCAGGGACAGCGTCTCCCCTCCCTGCTCCTGCCGCTGTAGTAGTTCTAAGCACCAGAAACACAGCACACTGCTGGTCGACTGTGCGGTGTGCAAAAATATGAAAAAAAGAAGAAAGGAAATGCCCACCCCTTCCAGCCCATGACCACACTCTCACTGGGAAGCTCAAGAAATCTGCCTCTGATAAATGAGCCCGTTCCTGCACAATTGTGCATGATCGGAGAAGCTCTAATTCCCACTCGCTCCAGCTGCGCGAGTCCAGAAGCCATTTCTGAGCACCCCGGGGCAACGTAGACTTGACAATTGCCCCCATTTCCTTCCCAATTGAAAATGATTCTATAATGAAACACAATTACTGTCTTGTTCTAATAAGATGAAGATCACAAACAGAGTTTCAGGTCCAATGTGAATTTTAGGAAGATAAGGCTGGAAGATAAGGCTGGAGAATCCCAGGCATCAGCGTCTGCATTCCCCTGTCATGTGGGGCCCATGGGAGGGGGTAGCATGCTCATGTCTGGAACCCCTGGGAAAGTCAGCCTGGGTTGGGGTCCTGAGAAACGCAGGTGTGTGAGCTGGAAGGCTGATGGGCATGCCCCACAGGGGAGACTGCTCTTTTCCACCCATGGGATTGTCTTAGACAGGAAAGTTGTGTTTCTCTGTTTGGATTACCATAGAAATAGTGCCACAGACTGGGTGGTCTGAGCACCAGAAATTAATGTTCTCACTCTTCTAGAGTCCAGAAGGCTTCAGTCAAGGTACAGCAATGCCACTTTGTGGCAGCTCTTGCTGGTTTAATTAATTAACCACCTTCATGGCCCCATCTCCAAGGACAGTCACACCAGGTGTCCAGGCTTCAACATGAATTTTGCAAAAAGTCAGTTCTGTTCCTAAGCACTGTATTTTAGTTGAGTTCTTCTTTCGAGAAGATTGCGTGAGTTTGGGGTCCATTGAAAAGCAGGCATCAAGGTGAGATGAGATGTGCAAGAGTCCTGGGGGAACCACCAGCAGGGAACAAGAGGGAATGGAGCAGAGGCGTCTGGGAGAGACTTGAGAGTGCGATGCACACGTGACCCAGGTTGTGTTAGTTTCTAGGACTGGTGTCACAAAGCACCTCAGGCTGGGGGGCCTACACAACACGCACTGACTTCCTCACGGTTCTGGCACCTGGGAGCCCAGGATCAAGGTGTTAGCACTCTAGGTGTCTTCTGAGGCCTCTCTCTTGGCTTGCAGATAGATGGTCAACCCGTGGTCCGTGTGTCTCTGTAACCTAACCTCCACTTCTTTTAAGGACACCAGTAAGACCGGATCAGGTCCCGCTCTCTTCCTGCCCCTGTAATGACCCCATTTGACCTTAATTATATCTTTAAAGATCTTGTCTTCCAATACAGTCATAATCTGTGGTACTGGAGGGTTAGGACTTCAACATATGAATTTGGGCAGACACCATACAGCCCATAATACCAGTGAAGAAGAGAAGGAAGCAGGAGAGTGGGAAGGAGAAGTTTCAGAAGGCAGCAGCATTCTAAGAAGTTCCCTGCTAGGTTGACAGGTGGTTCTCCAGAGTGGTCTGTCAGAGCCCCAGGTCTCTCAGGAATGGACCTGCTTTAGTGCCTTTTCTGCGCTCTGCCATTTGGGCTGGGAGCAGCTTGTAGAAAGCATGGCTGTGGTGTGGTTTGGGCGCAGCAGGCAGGGCTGTCCGTCTTTGTGGACATATATATAGGAAAAGCCTATAAATCTGGTCTCAAGAATAGAGATTCAGGTCAGATGGTAAGGTAGGAACTACACTCAGTGCAGAAGGCCAAACACAGTGAGACAGCATATGCTCTCCCACAGACAGACTCACTCTGCATCACAAGGTACCAGATTCCGAGTGTTATAATTGGAGTCAGAAAAGAAGGAACGCTGTTATTACCAAAATTAGTGGGAGGTCTAACCCAAATAGAGAACCAATGCGAAGATACTATGAGATCTTTGCCCCAAAATAATCCCCTAAGCTTTTTTTTTTTCCACTTATGTAAAGTTCTAACTTCCCCAAATATTTAAAGTCAATCTGGAAGTTATCAAGATGACAATGGACAATTTGCCTTGAATGATTTGGATACTCACATGCCTGGTGACCATGGTATTAGGAGGTATAGTCATCACTGGGGGCTGGAATTGCGTCCAAGATTGGGGTTGATCTGCTCCAAGGGAAATGGAGCCATATGTAGGGGGTGAAGAGACAGACAAGAGTGTCCAAGGCCACATGCTGTCCTGTAAAATGGCTGCTTACCCCATCGGCTCACTCCAGTCCCCATGATCTTCCATATGGATCTCATGGCTGGCCACTGCTATAGGTTGACCCTCGGACATTCTCATACTCAACCAGTTTTGACTAAGAATGGTTACCAAGTTTATATGGCCTAATTTTGGTTTAGTTGTTTAGCCTCACATTTTATCTTATTTTTCTAATATTTTTTTGGATATAATGGAAGATTACTCAGCCACAGAAAAGGATGAGATCTTGCCATTTGCGACAACGTGGGTACACCCAGAGGGTATTATCCTAAGTGAAGTAGGTTGGACTGAGAAAGATCCATCATTTGGCACAAATGATGTATTAGTTTCAGGCATGCATCATAGTGATTCGACATTCTATAGCCTATGCTGTGCTCACTGCAAGTGTAACTCCCACTTGTTACCATAAATGCTAGTACACTGTCCTTGACTGTATGCTGTGCCTTTCATCCCCTTCATTTATTCATTCCATAACTGGAAGCCTATTTCTCCTACTCCCATTCACCCATTTTGCTCATCCCCACACACCCCTTCCCTCTGGCAACCATCAGTTTGTTCTCTGTATTTATAGGTCTGATTCTGCTTTTTGTCTGTTTATTCATTTGTTTTGTTTTTCTGGCTACACATATGAGCAAAATTGTATGGCATTTATCTTTCTCAGTCCAACCTACTTCACTTAGGATAATACCCTCTGGGTGCACCCATGTTGCTGCAAATGGCAAGATCTCATCCTTTTCTGTGGCTGAATAATCTTCCATTATATTCATGTACAGCACAACTTTATCCATTCACCTATACATGGACATTTTGGTTGCTTCTATTATCTTGGCTATTGTAAATAATATTAGAATAAACATAAGGAAGCATATATCTTTTCAGATTCATATTTTCATTTTCCTTAACTAAATACCCAGTAGTGGAATTACTGGATTATATGGTAGTTCTATATATTTTTTTTAAACTTTATTTAAGCTTTATTTAAACATATAATGTAACCCCACCACCCCCTCCCAACCCCTCTTCCCCCCAACCCCTCAGTTTGTTTTATGACATTAAGAGTCTCTTTTGGTTTGTCTCCCTCCCGATCCCATCTTCTTTCATTTTTACTTTTCCTACCACCTTAACTCCCACCCCCGTTGCATCTCCACTTCCTCATATCAGGGAGATCATGTGGTAGTTGTCTTTCTCCAGTTGACTTATTTCGCTAAGCATAATATGCTCTAGTTCCATCCATGTTGTCGCAAATGGTAAGATTTCATTTCTTTTGATGGCTGCATAGTATTCCATCGTATATATATACCACATCTTCTTTATCCATTCATCTGTTGATGGACATCTAGGTTCTTTCCATAACTTGGCTATTGTGGACATTGCTGCTATAAACATTCGGGTACACGTGCCCCTTTGGATCACTACGTTTGTATCTTTAGGATAAATACCCAGTAGTGCAATTGCTGGGTCATAAGGTAGTTCTATTTTTAATTTTTTGAGGAACCTCCATACTGTTTTCCAGAGAAGCTGCACCAGTTGCATGCCCAACAACAGCCCATGAGGGTTCCTTTTTCTCCACATCCTCATCAACACTTGTTTCTTTTGTCTTTGATTCAAATCATTTTGACAGGTACAAAGTGATATCTCATTGTGGTTTAGATTTCCATCTCCCTGATGATTAGTGATGTTGAGCATCTTTTCCTGTATCTGCTGGCCATCTGTATGTCCTCTTTAGAGAAATGTGTTTTCAGGTCCTCTGCCCATTTTTTAATTGTTTTGTTTTGTATTGTTTCATTTTGTTTTGTTTGGTGTTGAGTTGTATAAGTTCTTTATATATTTTGGATATTAACCCCTTTTAAGGTATATCATTTGCAAACATCTTCTCCCATTCTCTGGGTTGCCTTGTCCTTTGGTTGTTAGTTCCCTTCACCGTGCAAAAGTTTTTTTTTTTTTTTTTTTTTTTTTTATTTTGGGGTAGTGGCAATCACTTATTTCTGCTTTTTTTTAAATTTTTTTTCAGTGTTCCAGAATTCATTGTTCATGCACCACACCCAGTGCTCCATACAATACGTGCCCTCCTTAATACCCACCACCAGGCTCACTCAACCCCCCACCCCCTTACCCTCCAAAACCCTCAATTTGTTCCCTTGTCTGAGGAGACCTATCTAGGAGAATGTTTCTGTGCCCATTTCAAAGAAATTACTGTTTCAGTTTTCTTCTAGGAGTTTCATGGTTTGGGGTCTCATCTTTGGATCTTTAATCCGCTTTGAATTTCTTTTGTTATGGTGTGAGAAAGTGGTCCAGTTTCATTCTTTTACATGTGACTGTCCAGTTTTCCCAGCATCTTTTCCTCATTGTATATTCTTGCCTCTTTTGTCATAAATCAACCATAGACATGTGGGTTTATTTCTGGGGTTTCTGTTCTGTTCCACTGATTGTGTGTCTGTTTCTGTGCCAGTACAAAACTGTTTTAATTGCTGAAACTTTGAAGTGTATTTTGAAACCTGGGACTATGATCCCTCCAGCTTGTTCTTCTTCCTCAATTGCTTTGGTTCTTCAGGGTCTCTTGCGGTTTCATATACGTTTTAGTATTATTCATCCTATTTCTGTGAAAATTGTTGTTTATGTTTCAATAGGGATTGAATTCAGTCTGTAGATAGCTTTGGGTAGTATCGGCATTTTGACAATATCTGTTCTTCCTGTCCATGAGCATGGGCTGTCCTTCCATTCATCTGTGTCATTTTCTCTTTCTTTCTTTTTTTATTCTTTTTCAATAGTTTTCACACTACAGGTCCTTCACCTCCTTGGTTAAGTTTATTCCTAGGTATTTTATTCTTTTGGGTGCAATTGCAAACGGAATGGTAAAAGGAGCTATATCTCTTTGCACGTTGCCCCCTAATACAGATTCAATTTATAATGAGCGATTCTACACTCTACTGTGCAATTAACTAAGGAGTTACCTTGAGTACAGATGTATACACAGCAAGGTGTAAGTAGAACATAAACCCACTTCCTCTGTGGGTTAGTAGACTAACTGTAATGTCCTATTCCTAGGGGGTTTGTAACAGTTACAGCAAAGGTAGTTATGGGCAGGTCCCTGACCTGGCTCTGGGGTCAGGTGCCCTGGATAATTATGATCCCACAGATTCTTCTCTGTGTTCCGTGCTGTTGTTTTCTTCACATTGAACCACACTAGACTGGTCACATCTCTCAGAGCTGATCCCTCAAATTGAGAAAACCACAGTATTTAGGCTCAGAGCTCCTGCTGCCTCTGGCATTTTGCTTTTTGCCCTTTTGAAATCAATTATTGGTGGATGCATGCATTTCCTAAATTTGTAGCTGGGACAAGATGAAAATACACTGAATGTAGAAAGAGAATCTAAAAAGAACTTTAGAGATTCAGACAGTGTACTTAATCTGCTGATAGAAGAATTAATAGGGTCAAATGTAAACTCCAAAATATCAATGATTTACTTTGGGATATTGGTGCTCTCCTTTCCCCAGTTAATAAAATCAAAGGCTGCATTAATAGAAGTACAGTTTCTAAACCAGGAGAGGCAGAAGTCCAAGGGTCATATAAATTAATTTGGGGGCCCTGTGCATTTAAATATAGAGAATCTCATCAGGACTGCGAGAACAGTGAGAGGCCTGAAGCCATTTTTATGGAGGAAGAAGCAATGGGCCATGGGTGTTTGGTTCAGGGAAGAGAAAGCTCAAGCAGGGCAGAATGGCTCCGAGCACTTGAAGTATTGCTTGTGGAACGTGTTCCTATAGTTTATTAATTTCTTTTTTCTTGTGACTTAGACTTGTTCTCGGTGGGATCTGACTGGGTAGAGAAAGCCAGGGGTTTGGAGTTGTAGGGAAACAGAATTCAGCTTTGTGTAAATAAGCCATTTCACGTATTAGGAACAGTCTGCTTTGGGAGATGGTGAACAAGGTAAGTAAGTTAATGAAACTTCCGTGACCGGTTTGCTCATCTAAAATAATAATGCCTGCTCCATAAATATATGCATATGAACTTGCAGTTTTGTACATATAAGTTAAAACTCCCACTATCATTATTTTATTATTATTTTGTACATATTTGGATTGCTTGATTTTTATAGTCTCTCTGCATATTATCATAGTGTGATTCTCCAGGTTCGTTATACCAAAATAATTGCATGCTCAACTCACAACCATAAGCAGCAATAGAATTGCTCTAGAATTCTTGAAAAGCTCAGGATCAGATTTCTCATGAGATTTAACCTCAAGTATGCATTATTTTCAGTGCAAAAGTGGAAATCCATACAGGCAGAGAACAGCCTCCTAACAAATTCCTCTCCTGTCTCCCACCTGTTCTGAGCAGGTAGACACTTGAAGGGCTTGGGGGTAGGGGATATGAAATTGAATAACTTTATCAAAGCACCTCATGAAAATATATTTTAGCAAAGATGGTAAGTTTTGAAATCAGCAGCATCTGTGCTGATAATTTGATTTTTAAAATTTTATGTTATACCACAATTTTTATCACAAAGAACCTTTAAAAATACACTGTTGGGGTGCCTGAGTGGCTTGGTGGGTTAAGCCTCTGCCTTCAACTCAGGTCATGATCTCAGGGTCCTGGGATCCAGTCCCGCATCGGGCTCTCTGCTCAGCAGGGATCAGCAGGGATCCTGCTTCCCCCTCTGCCTCTGCCTGTCTCTCTACCTACTTTTGATCTCTTTCTCTGTCAAATAAATAAATAAATAAGTCTTCAAAAAATATATACTGGTGATAATAAATTTAGTTATCTTAATGTGTATATATATATTTGATCTTAAATGTCACTGTCAGACCTTTTATAAAATCACAGTACCTAATTAAACGGATCATTTTAAAGAGCTCAAACCGTTTATCATAAGACTGTACCATACTGGTCAAAATCAGTCATTTTACTTGAATGACCCATGAAGATCTCTCAGTGAGCAGTAGACATTATGATGGTTTTTGCAACGATCATATTTGGTAAGAACTGGCTGCACTTTCATTGTGAAGACTTATCTAACTTAAACCCAGACAAATAACATACTTTCTTGCCTATTCTCTTTTTATTAGCTATTTCTTAAAAAGTGAATGAATGTTCAAGTTCAGAGAGTCTTTAAAACATAATGATAGCAACAAAGTATCCAAAGCAGAAAAATGCAGGCAATACCAAACTGAACTTGGAAACCACTACAGCCAGCATACTTCTAGTTACTTCATTTCTAATGGAAAAGAACCAATTACTAAGGAACAGAGAGAAGGATTTAACACAGAAACAGCTTTCAAAATGAGATCCTGTGTCTAACCCCTGTCGTGGGGACTGAGGACGGCACCTGTAATCTCACGGAACATAATGGATTCTGTCCGTGCCTCCGTCACTTACCAGCTCACCTCCCACTTCTCTCTCCAAGACTTGTTTCCAACCCTCACTTTTCAGCCTAGTCAGTCCAGAGCCTGCCATAAGATAGGCTCAAATCCTTTTAGTGTAAAGGATTGGCTTGGGGCCACCTAAGGTGGAGACAAAGCAACACAAAAGGAAAATACATCAGGTGAGCCTCTGTGAGTGCTTCAGGCTTTCTCAGGCAAGGCTTGGGAGATGGAGGGTGTCTGTCTCTCTGCGTCTTCTGTCTCTCCCTCATTCTTCCTTCTTTTCTCTCCTTTCTGCTCTTTTGCAGTGATTAAAATAAAACCCCTGCTACTTCATGTTCCAAGGGAATCATAAAAGAACATGAACACCAGAAAGGGAAGATTATGGGGTCGCCCTAGGGTATGCCCACTGCCCACTCTGTTTTGTCATTTTTGTGATTAGAACCTGGTAATAAATACTTGTGTTCAGATGTCTCTCTCCACTTCTGTATTGCACACGCACACACACTTATGCACATTGACCTCTGTTGATCATCTGAATTCCACATCCTTAAAGAGATTAGTTAATTCAAAATTTATATTGTTAATCTCAACTTTGTGTTTAACATAAAGTTTTAAAAATTTGTTTCGTTATAAATGGCCTTAACCATGAAATAGTTGTCAAGGACTTTGTAGAAGTCAGTGAATTAAATATCATTCAGAGCATTTAAATTCTTTTTATAAATTGTTTACAGTGTCAACCTTGAAGGAAAGTTCTCGTGCCTATATATACCACCCCCAAAGTGCAAAATCATGCTCTCCACTGCATAAATTTTTTCTTATTTTAGTAGTGTATGTAGTTTGAAAAATTAAAATTAGACAACTCAGCTCATCACAAAGGATTTACAAATATGCTTTTTAATCCATGCTTTGAGTTACAGTCTTATTTCACAAATATATT
>RCUC01136132.1:0-40141 GCA_003697995.1 Taxidea taxus jeffersonii
AACCCTTTCCTGCTTTAGGGTTTTTGCATGTGTCATCCTCTGTCTGCAAATCTCTCACCCCAACTCACTTTTCAGGTTTTAGGTCAGATGTCATTCATTTAGAGACCTTCTTTGGTTTTTATAGTCTAAATTACATCTTCTACCACATCTGAATTATTCTGTTATGTAATTTCTTTTCCTTCATTGCCTTCTCTTTTTCCTTCTCTTAAAAAAATGACATCTTTTCTAGACTACTCTGAATGCTCCATGAGGGTAGAGGTCATGTCTCTCTTTTTTTTTTAAGATTTTGTTTTTATTTGAGAGACAGAGATCACAAGTAGGCAGAGAGGCAGGCAGAGAGAGAGGAGGAAGCAGGCTCCCCACTGGGCAGAGAGCCCGATGTGGCGCTTGATCCCAGGACCCTGAGATCATGACCTGAGCCGAAGGCAGAGGCCTTAACCCACTGAGCCACCCAGGTGCCCCATGTCTCTTTTGTTTGGTACCATTATTGGGGCGATTTGAGGAGGGGGCTTATACCTACTGTTAACTTCCCTTATTAAAGTGCCTTCAAGACACTTAAAATGTTCAGTCTAAAAAATAGTGTTCTTGTGCAAATGTAGTTCCAAGAGAAATCCCATAGCCTCTGATTATTTCTCTTACCACCTTCTTCATAGCATTTTGGATCCTGTATTATTGCTCTTAAACATTCTGCACCAAACACCGTGCCTGGCCTAGAGCGGACGCTCAAAAATATTTGTATGCAGATGACCCCTGCATGTATTTGTAATTCTAGACACTTTTCAGCTCTAGCTCTGAATTTCCAATTGTTTCCTACAATTCGCTGATATCTAGTGAGAGCTATTTCTGTAATTATTTTAGTGGGTTTTTGTGTTGCTGTCATTAAAAAAACCAATGGGGGGCACCTGGGTGGCTCAGTGGGTTAAGCCTCTGCCTTCGGCTCAGGTCATGATCTCAGGGTCCTGGGATCGAGCCCCGCATCGGGCTCTCTGCTCAGTGGGGAGCCTGCTTCCCCCTCTCTCTCTGCCTGCCTCTCTGCCTACTTGTGATCTCTCTCTGTCAAATAAATTAAAAAAAAAACAACAAACCAATGGTACCATGTGTCATTTTGAATTTAAAAATGTTAATTCAACTTTTTTTTTTTTTTTTTTTTTAGAGAGAGTGAGAGTGTGCATCTGGGGGAAGGAGGGGCAGAAGGACAGAAAGAGAGAATCTTAAGCAGCTTTCACACCAAGCAGGGAGCCCAATGTGGGGCTTGATCTCACCACCCTGTGATCATGACATGAGCCAAAAATCAAGAGTCAGATGCTTAACCAACAGAGCCACCCACGTCTCCCAATCTTTTTAAAGACCGGTGGCAAATTATTTGGTAGATTCAAACAAATAATAAACTGTTGATTTAATATTTTCATTTACATCTTTAGTATCACCTCAAACCAGCATGCTTATAACCAAACTCTTTAGGCTGTTTCCACATTTACTCCCTTCCTGATTTCCTTACAATTCCCTTTGTTAGTGACATATTATTTTTTCAGCCAAACAAGTGAGAACCTTGTAGTATTCTTTGGTTCCCTCTCTTTCCCCATATTCCTTCCTACCATTAATTATTATGAGTCTGTTACCATCTTACTCTTGGCCCTTATCCCTTTCCCCTTTCTTTTTTTTTTTTAAGATTTTTAAAAATTTATTTATTTGTCAGATAGAGAGTGCAGGAGCGAGCACAGGCAGACAGAGTGGCAGGCAGAGGCAGAGGGAGAAGCAGGCTCACTGCCGAGCAAGGAGCCCGATGTGGGACTCGATCCCACGACGCTGGGATCATGACCTGAGCCGAAGGCAGCCGCTTAACCAACTGAGCCACCCAGGCGTCCCCCTTTCCCCTTTCTTTAATCACATCTTGATAGTTTCCTTAAATTCTGCCTCTTATCCCACCCAAGTGCCCTGTAGTTTTCTAGAAGAGAAACATATCTGGAATTCTCTATAATGATTTTTCATTTTCTACAGAGTTCCAGTTCTCTGACCTGGTTTTCCAGGCCTTCCTCAGGCTGTCTACTACCCACAATTACAGTCTCATTTCTTCTGCTTTCTTACATGTGTGTCAGATTTATCTACTCACTGTTTCAATGTGTTTCTTTTCAGTAAAGATAGCTCACTGAATTCCTTTAATATCTTCTCTTCCCTCAAGGGCGCCTAGAAGGCTCCCTTTGTAGATGGCCCTGCCCTAGGCCTAATGAAGATTTACAGAATGAGGTAGACATGTTCTTTGACCTTGAGAAGCTGTTGGGAAAATGAGGAGAAATGGATAGAGTTTGTCTCTCTGCTTTAGCTGTCTTCATGATCACTATCTGTTTCTACTAAGTCAACTTTATGGGGCCTAGAACTGGCCCCATAAATAAATAAAGACCAGATTGAATACTGCAGCTATGTTATATATGTCCACTCATATTTTCCATGTTGGCTGGGCCAAGGGCTATCCATTCAGTGTGGTACCATCACTGAGGTTAAACCTATATAAGTCATCTTTGAAATGGATTATTATTCTTCATAATTTTTTTTCACTATAAAGTAAATACTCTGGCTTCATTACAACACAAGAAAAAAGGAATCACGAACTTATGGTCCAAAGATGGTGATGATAAGACCTAGGTAAAGTTCTTCTAAAATTCTGATATTGTCATTTATTTTTTTCACGCACTAGAACAACTAATAAAAACATTAAAACAACAACAACAAGAACAACAATTAGTGTCTGTATTTATCTTAGGGAACTGATGGCGAGTTGGTACTAATCTTACTAAAGTGGAGCTTCTTATTTTTTTTTTTTTATGGCACTTGGTTGTTTCTTCACTATTTGTAATACTGCATTTTCTCAATTCTCATCTGTCTCTCTCATGTAAATTTCATAAGGGCAGTGGATGTATTTGTTTTGTTCCATACTGAATCCCCAGAGCCTACCTCAGTGCCTGGCTAGAGTGGGTCTTCTAGAAGTTCCCTACTTCCCTTCTCCTTTTCAGATGCTTTTAGAAAACTCTAGTGGGAAGAGTTAAACTCTGCACATATTTTTGGCTCTATCTGAAATAAAGTTACCTTCTTTATTTTTTCACTAAGATGCTTGTAGTCATACTTGATACCATCTTCATTTGGTTATTATATTTTTCTTTTTACCCTTAAGGGACTGTGTTTGAGACAGTTTTTCATTTAATTTTTGTATTTCAGTTTTAATATTAAATATTGTACTCATCATGCCTTTTGTGGAATAACATAAAGACTCATTTTAAAAGAAATAAATTAATTTACTCTGTTTAAAGTTAAAACATTATATTTTTGTATTAATCATATATTATGTACAGATGTATGTATTAATGTCTTGAGATGGACTCACAGGGGATTATTTTTGAAGTAAAACCTTGAGGGACATGCTGTATGTTAAAAATATAATTATAATGCTAAACTACAAGCAAATGTGTTCTTTTCCAATCTAGCCAAGTATGGCTCTCAGCTTATATTTTACATTTTCTTTCAAGAAGCATTTGTTTTGTAAAGAACACAGGGAATCATGATACATGAAAAAATGGATTTTTGGGGTGCCTGGGTAGCTCAGTTGATTAAGCGCCCACCTCTTGATTTTGGCTCCAGTCCTGATCTTGGGGTCATGTGATTGAGCCCCGGGTCCTGTGAGGCTCTTGCCCTGCTGAGGGTGGAGCCTGCTTAAGGTTCTCTTTTTCCCTCTGCCCCTCCCCTGCTCTCTCTCTCTCTTAAAAAAAAAGAATTTTGGTTTTGTTGCTAAAGCATCATAAGACCCCAAATTTCATGTATCTTAGTGGTGACAGTGTATCTATTCAGGCATTTTTAGTCAGAGGATATTAGAATTTCTAAAAAAAAAAACCAACCCTTGAAAACGATATAAAATATAATTCGTCTTAAAAACTATATTGATTCCGCTGTTCTCACCTGTCATTTATACTTTACCCACCTGCCATTTGCACTAGTAACTCCACTGAGGCATGTATGCAAAAAAGAGTTTTCTTTTCTTTTTTGAAGTTGAGGCATAATTGACATATAACATTATATTACAAAAAACCATTTTCCATATGAAATCTTGTACTACCACACCGACAGCCACTTACCTAGTTAGTACCATGATATCCAATTCCCACGTTTTTTTCTTGAAAATTAGCTTGATGGTTCATTTTCAAAGATTAGCAATAACTTGGGCTGAATTACAAGCTCCCAGTGAAATAAGTCCTCTTATAATGGAATCTGTTTTTCTTGATACAGAGTCTCTCTTTAATGTATAAAGATGAACAGACGTAAGACCACACAAGGTCCCAGATGGATCAGTGTTAGATCCCAGATGGATGAGTGGTTAGAGGCAACTGAACAGCTAAAGATGCTCTTGGTTGGCATGAGAAAAACTGTGCACAAATCTTCCTCTGCCTGGGGTGCCCATCCCTTCTTTGTCTACTTTGGTCCTGCTTTTCTGTGTTGCCTGACACCTGACAGGCACCCAAATAATTTGTCTTTTGAATGAGTACATTCAATGATTAGTGAGAGAGGACTTTCTGAGTTAGCTTTAGATAATAACAACAAAAAAATAATTTGGTAAAAAGGTGTCCATTAATATATACACCAGTTTTATTCAAGTAAAGTAAAATTGTCTGGAGGATAGAGGGAAGCTGGCATCGTTATCTTCTCCAGGTCATTGGAGATAGAGTCCAGTAACTATCAGGGCCATAGTAGGGAAAATCCAGTGTGGTCAAAGAGGTGTTGTGAAAGAGTTACAGGGTTGTCTCTTTCATTTCCCCCTTCTGCGACTGCTCCTTGGTGCTAGTCACTGATACTAGTAAGAGCCCTGTCATGGAACCCTGATGGCAGTGTCTGAGGGGCTTGTTACTGATTTAGTAAATTTGCTTAATCAGCATTTATTCTCTAATACATCTCTATATGTAGTTTTGGGGAAATAATAAATAATTTATCTTATGTTTAAAAATGGTCAGGATCTAAGGGCACCAGGGTGGCTCAGTCAGTTAAACATCTGACTCTTGGTTTCCATTTGCTTTGTGATCTTGAGGTCCTGGAATCGAGGCCCGGGTGAGGCTCTGCCTTCAGTGAGAGAGTCTGCTTCAGACTCTTCTCCCTCTCCCTCCACCCATCCCCACTCGTTCTCTCTGTCTCTCTCTCTCATAAATAAATCGAATCTTAAAAATAATGAACAGGGGTGCCTGGGTGGCTCAGTGGCTTAAAGCATCTGCCTTTGGCTCAGGTCATGATCCCAGGGTCCTGGGATTGAGTCCCACATTGGGCTTCTGCTCAGCGGGGAGCCTGCTTCCTCCCCCCACCCGCCCCTTGTCTACCTCTCTGCCTACTTGTGATCTCTGTCTGTCAAATAAATAAATAAAATCTTAAAAAAAGAAGCCTTAAAAAATGATCAGGATCTAGTGTCTTATTCATATACAAATTCTGATTATAGATTGTGGAGGTTCTCTGGCTTGTCCCTGTAACTAACAGCAGTAATCTGGGACTGGAGAAAATATTCTTAGTGAGGATTTTAATATTAAACCAGAAAAAAAAAAGGTAAATGATCCTTTGGCTATTAGAAGAGACCTGAAAGTCCCTGGTGGGTTGGGCATAAGATAGTTTTTGCTCTTTGACTCTACACATAGTAGTTGCTGAACAAATGGCCACTGTTTTTGTTATTTGCAAGTGCTAAATTTTAAATTACCTTTGGGTTATACAGTTATGGTCTCAAAAATAATATGGAAAATATTTGTACACTTTTAAAAAAGATTTATTTGACCTGAGTGGAAAACAGGAGTTGAATGCCTAACTGACTGAGCCACTCAGGCGCCCCAATGCTTGTATATTTTATTTACTTATTTATTTTTGTTATTTTTTATTTTTAAGATTTCATTTATTTGAGAGAGATAGCATTAGTGGAGGAGCAGCAGAGGAAGAGGGAGAAGTAGACTCCCCGCTGAGCAGGGAGTCTGATGGGGGACTGGATCCCAGGATTCTGGGATCACGACCTGAGCCAAAGGCAGATGCTCAACAGACTGAGCCATTCAGATGTTCCCATTTGTACATTTTAAAAGAATATTAACATTTCTATTTTTTACTTAAGGAAATAAAAACAAACTCCACTACTTATGCTTATTCTCCCTTAAAGCTAGAATCACCCTTTGATTACGTCGAATACTTTGGGATTATTTGTTAAATTATTATTATTATTATTTTTTATTTGTTAAATTATTACTTAGGTTATTATTGGTTGGAGAAGGGCATACGGCTATAGTGCAGCATTTTAAAAGAAAGTGTAGCAACTCTCGATCTTGGGGTGTGAACAATGGTTTACTCTCTTCACCTGACTACTGCCAGCATTAGAAGCATATACTATCTTTTGAGTAAAAAGACAATTATAATCATTTTGATGTACAATTGATTTGCCCAGAAGATGTTAACTTTTGTTATAACCCAGATGTTGAGAAGAGAGAATAAACCTGTGGAAACAGAGGTAGTATTTAAAATAAAAATTTTTAAATTCACTGATCTCAACTTGTTATTCTTATTTGATATAATAAAAAGATACCTTAGGGAAGAATGCAGATTCTGACTAATGATTAAATCTGAAGGCAGCATGGGACAGGGGAGTTTGAAACTCATATCATTTTATTATTGTCAATAGCAGTCACACAGACTGACAAGAACACCTAATAGATATCTCCTTCAATAAATTTATGAGCTAATCTGAATTAATCTTTGTAAAATCCCCCGAGCCATCTATCCCTGGACACTATACCAAGCAGTCCATAATAGGCCACATGGCTTTCTCATAATTAGAAAAGAGAGTTAGAGCCTGGTGTATTCTATGCAATCATAAAAAAAAAGCCTCAGTTCACTCTGCTGTGATTAAAACTCCAAGATATACAGAGAAGGAACAAAAAGCTCTATATTGGAATTCTCTAGCAAGTTTAAGAATGAATTGAGTGGCTCAGACCTAAAGCCATCATACACAACATTGATTAATCAAAATACAAATGTGAACAGGTCCCAGGTTGCTAAAAAGAATACCATAGTACTGAAACTTGGCTGAGGGGATTGGGGACCTTGACTAAATTATGAGGCAAGCAAAGTGTGAGACTCAGTTTCCCTGTCTCCAAAATAAGGCTTTTGGATTTAGATGATCTGATAAGTATCTTTTAGGCTTAAAACGCCACGAGGCTATAATTCTAAAATTTAGGGATTGTCCATTATCTTGTCTCTGTGCTGCCTTTGGAGCATGTCCTTCAACTACTAGATGTCAGCCTTTTCTTCACATCTTGGACCTAACTAAGGGGTCTCATTCAGTTCTCTTTTTCTCCCTTCTGTCCTCTGTCCTGTCATGTATTCTTCTTCTCCTTTAAGATCTCCTAGACCGGGTGCCTGGGTGGCTCAGTGGGTTAAGCCTCTGCCTTTGGCTTAGGTCATGATCTCAGGGTCCTGGGATCGAGGCCCACATTGGGCTCTCCGCTCAGCAGGGATCCTGCTTCCTCTCTCTGTCTCTGCCTGCCTCTCTGCCTACTTGTAACCTCTCTCTCTGTCAAATAAATAAATTAAAAAAA
This sequence comes from Taxidea taxus jeffersonii, assembly GCA_003697995.1. Taxonomy (NCBI): domain Eukaryota; kingdom Metazoa; phylum Chordata; class Mammalia; order Carnivora; family Mustelidae; genus Taxidea; species Taxidea taxus. The sequence continues at coordinate 7,593 of RCUC01136132.1, forward strand.
ATAAAAAGAAATTTAAAAAAGACCTCTAGACCAACAACCCAATTTGTCCAAATAGTGATTTTAATATGTTCCCTCTTCCCTGATACATTTGCATGTATAGAGGAATATTTTGAAAGATTTATCTATGCACTTCCCCCTTTCTTATTATCTTTAGCCCTTGCAGCATTAAAATTGGACAGTGAGATTGAATCTCACAGCCCCAGGGAAAGAAGAATACAAAGAAGCACAGAGAGAAGAAAATATTTCATGGAGTTTCTATCTAGATTGAATACCACCACCACCACTAGAAGTAATAGATACAAAATTCCTGGATTTTTATAGCAAGTACTAGCTTCTGTTTCTGTTAATTGCTTAGTAACTTCTATCAGAATAATCCTTCCACAAAGAACTATAAACTTTGCATAAAATAAAAAAATGCAACCATCTGAAGGCATCAGAAAGCAAACCAAACTAGGCACATAATGTATGCATTTTATGTGGACATTTGGAGGAAGGGAGCAGTACCGAGTGGGTTTTCAATTTCTAGAGGTTTTATCCCAAAGGTGAGTCCCATTTGTCACACTAGGAAGCCAAAATGTGTATAGAAAACCCATAGCCTTACTAAGCATAGAGTTTGAGACAAACACAGCAGTTGAAGTATAAGGCAGGAGCACTCAAAAAGAGCCACAGAGGGGGAGCCCAAATTCTTTCTATCAATTGCCCAACTATCTGGGCAAGCCCTGGATGACACCTATATGGGAAGACTCCAAGCTTCCCAGCCAAGGCTAGAAGAACTGAACTGAGATTTCTGAGTTTGAGATCAGCCTCATTAACTTTTTGTCAAATAAACAAACAAAAATAAAACTCTTTGGAGAAACATAAGAGAATCCATTTTTTAGTGAAATTGAACAGTATACAAAAGTGTACAGAACCTCTTGGTACAATTTAACCAATTGTCCAGGTTAAGAAATAGGACATCGCTAAGTCTTCAGTATGCTCATTCATGATCACAGACCCTTTCTTTCCTCCTAATGGCAAATACTCCCTTGATGATTGGTTTTTGTTTCTTTAAAAAAAAAATAATTTTACCACCTACTGAAAGAGCAGTCATGCCGTATTTTTTCTTGTACAGGGGCTAGCATTACAGCACACACATTTCTTTAGCATAAATACCTAGGAATGGCATTGCCGAGTCATGGGATAGGCATGTCTTTGCCTTTCCTGAATAATGTCACAGTATTTTCCAGTAGTCTTACCAATTTTCATGCCCACCCATAGTGTATGAAAGTTTCTGTTTCATATCCTTGATGACTCCTTTTTTTGTATCAGACTTTAATTTTTTTTTTTTTTTTGCCAGCAATGCTCACACCATTTTTGCAGTCCTCATTCACAACTGATGACTTTCCTTCCTGTTTCTCTGAGAAAATACAAACTGTTGGAATAGATGTGCCACAATTCCCAATTCGCAACTTCCCCTGCCTGCCCACTTCAGTACCCCCGTACATGCATTTTCTCCTGTTATTATGGAGGAATGGTCTGAGCTGTTAGCTGCAGCAATCACCCCACTTGTACCCTAGATCCCATTCTTAATTACTTGCTCAAGGACATTGCTCTATTAAGTCTATCCTCTTTCTCCTGCATCATCATTTCCCTTCTCTCTAGATAGTTTCCATTAGCATACAGACATGCACCTGTTTCTCCCAACTTAAAAAAAGATAAACAAAATGGTGGTTAACACAATGGCCAGCAACTGCTCCATTTTTCTGCTTTCCTTTACAACAAAACTTTGAAAGAGCTGTCTCTTCTTGTCTCCAATTCCTTACTTCCCATTCTCTCTTAAATGCAATCCAGTCAAGCTTTCCACCCTACTATTTCACGAGAACTGCTCCTGTCAAAGTCACCGCCAACAGCCGATCACTAGCTCCAGGCGTCACTTCTCAGTCTTTATCTTACTTGATCAGTCAGCAGTATTTGACATTACTTTCTTTCATTTTCCAGGATGCCTCCCCAGTTTCCTCCTACTCCGCTGCTAATTTTTTCTTGGTCTCCTTTGCTTGTTCTTTCTTTTTCAGCCTAAGCTCTTCACATTGGAGATTCTGGACCTCAGTTCTTGGATCTTTCATTTTTTTCCCTTTCTATTGATTATCTTACCTAGCCTCATGGTTTTAATAGTGTAATTAAGCTTGCAACTCCCAAGTTATATTTCCTTTCTGGACCCATTCAGGGAACTCAGATTTGTTTGTTCAACTGTTTACTTGACTAATTTGCTTGGATGTCCAATAAATCCCTTAATGTGCTTGAAACCAAACTTTTGATTTTTCTTAGAGTTGCCATAACATCTGCTTTTTGCAAATTGGAAAAAGACCTTTTGCTAGACAGATGCTGCCTGTGTAGGGTACACAGCTTTGGTATCTCTTTTTTGCGGCTTCCCTTATCTTCCTCTTAAAACTGTCCTCCCGTGGGTTTTCATTCCAGGAGATAACAGCTCTATCCTTCCTGTTGTTGCAGTCCAATATTTTGCAATCATCCTTGACTTCTTTCTTTTTCCCAACCATGTCCAATTACCCACTTGGTCCTGTTAGATATATTAGGTTGTATAAGGGGGAAGAAAATTCTAGCTAAAGGAATAGCATGAAGACACGGAGGCCAAAGGGCAGGTAACACATTTGAGGAGGCTGTCAAGCTCTTGAGCCTTGCCAGCTTTTTTTAATGCTATTCCTTTTGCCTGGAATGTCTTCCTTTCACATTTTATGGCCTAGTTCATTTTCTATAGCTTAGCTCAACTAGGATCTACCCTACTGGAATTTCTTTGACACTGTCTTTTTCTACTTACTAGTCTTTGTGTCAGTTTGGTTTTGCCTTGGTTTGCTTGTCTGCACAAATGGGGATACTAATAAACCTAATAGAGTTTTCATGAGATTAAATTGAGTTAATACTTGTAAGTTGCTTAGAACAATGCCTGGCACATGGTAAATACCAAAAAAGTTAGCTTTTTAAAAAATGATTGATTTATTTATTTTGGTGGGGGGGAGAGTGAGAGAACACCAGTGGGGGGAGGGGCAAAGGGAGAGTCTTTAAGCAGACCTGAGGCTGAGTGTGGAGCCTGATGCGGCCCGATCTCATGACCCATGAGATCATGAGTTGAGCTGAAACCATGAGTGAGATGCTTAATTGACTGAGTCACCCAGGGGCCCCCCAGTTAGCTCTTTTGATAATGCTGATGATGTGACTGTCTTCCTAGTAGATTGTGTGCTCCTGAGGGGTCAATGAGGTTATCTAATTCATCTTTGAATACTCAGCATTTAACGTAGTGCTAAGCATTTAGTAGATGATCAGTAAATGTTTCTGGAGGAGATAGATTCATACTATCAGTCATGCAGATGGGGTTGGATAGACATAGATATATGGAGGCAGCAGTGGTACATTGGAAAAAGGGCTAAAATGAGAAGATTTTGTGGCAGAGCTCTGGTGCAGACTTTACTAGTTGCATGAATTTGGGCAAGCCACTTGACCCTGAACCTTAGTTTCTTCAGCTGAAATTAAGGATAATAATATTTCAGGATATTGTTTTAAGGGTCACTTAAGATACGTGAAAGTCTATAGCTCCTGATGCTGTAAGTTTGTTTGGTATTAAGATTTGTAATTCAAGGTCTACCTACTATAATTATAAAGCAATGAGACTTATGTAAGAAAAGCAAGTTGTATAAGAAAACCAATCCTGACATTTTATACTTATCTTTGTTACATATGTACATGGATCTTTTTACTCTGTCTGGGAAGGTGATGTTTGATTACTATTGCACATATAATGGAGACTGTGAGAACACTGCTACAGTCTGCTCCCCTAAAGTCATTTTCTGACTTGCTCGAGTCATCACAATCGAAGTCAACAACTGTCTGCAATCTGCTTCTTAATCTTTTTCTGTCTCAGAAAATCAGTTTGTGAAAGATAAGGCAGGTTAAATACAATCAAACATTATCTTGAAATTAATTTGTAGAATTAAAATGTAAAAAACCCAGTTATTAGTTGGTTAATAGTTTTTCCCCCCAAATGAATTGCTGGGTGATTAAATCCACACCCAACACCTGACATTCAAATAGCTTTGTCTTGTGCATTTTTATCAAGCAGGTTGTGTGCTGTGGTGAGCAGTTGGTCAGGTTGAAATTTTAGTCGAACAGGACCCCTATCTCCCATATTCCTCAGTACCGTGGGCTGGTCTGCCTGTGCTGATATTTTGCAGCAAGTCTTAGCTCTTAAGTCTATTGTAGTCCTTGAGCCAAGAGAAGCTGCTCAGTCAGAATTTGTTCTTGTTAGTGAAGCTGCATTTTGTCCCATTTATTAAGGGTTTCTTTGTGTCCCTCTCACCGAAGTACAGAAAATAACTGTTTTCGTATTCTGCTGTTACCCATTTAAACCCAGCCATGCTGAAATGTAATAGGCCTAGTTTCTGTGTTGTAGTATTGATTACATTTCAGGTCCTGGATATTGGTGATCTGTCTCATCATTTAGTGTTTGGCAACACTGATGAACCTGTTCCAGGAGTCATGGGTGTCATCAGAGGCAGCTGCAGATCTCACAATCATACTGAAGCTTGTACATAATTGGTTTGGTCTAAAAGATGTGACCCAAACTTGATTACCTTGCAACTCTGTATTTTAGTGCTTTTAAACTTATTTTCAGACTAACTGTGGCTATGACAGTCTCACAGAAATCCCACTGTTAGAATGATTCTCAATTAAGATTCATTTATTTCTTCATTTTACCCAGAAAGAATTATATAGAAAGGTCTCTGCTCATTTTATACAAGTAAGAAAATTGTATCTAATATGATAGGATACATACTTTTTTTTTTTAAAGTTGAACCTAAGCTCTCTCTCTGTGTCTCTTTTTTATAGATTTTTACTTATTTGACACAGAGAGAGAGACAATGAGACAGGGAACACAAACAGGGGGAGTGGGAGAGAGAGAAGCAGGCTTCCCGCCAAGCAGGGAGCCCGATGTGGGGCTCCATCCCAGGACCCTGGGATCATGACCTGAGCCGAAGGCAGATGCTTAACGACTGAGCTGCCCAAGCACCCCAATCCCCAATTCTCTTATATTCTGAATAATTCAAATTTGTGATTAGGAAAAGCAACATGATATCAAATTTCCATTTATAAAGTCAAATGACTCCTTAGTTTCTACAGTGTGTGTGTGTGTGTGTGTGTGTGTGTGTGTGTGTGTGTGTGTGTGTGTTTATATTCCTTTTTCAGTGAGGACCACTGACTTGGAAGAGGAAAGTCAAGAGTCATCATGGACAACCTTTATTTTCTTTCTAAATTTTAACCCAATGCAAGTGTCATGGGAGGGGTATGCTTACAGTGCTATTGGAGTAGAAAAGTTTATCTTGGAAGTCTTCCAGGAGGTGATGTCTTAACCTAAGTTTTGAAGGATGTTGAGAGTTAACTGGATGCAGAAAGTGGAAGATGAGTGGAAGATGGTGGCTGAGTGAGAAGTGTACGGAAAGAAACATAGCAGGAAATATCACGTATAATTGGGGAATTGTGCTGGGATCAAAAAGAGAATGTACAGGAGCAGTGGGAATGAGCTTGGACCCACACTGCTGCAAAACAGTTAAGTTGTTGCTGTCGCTATGGCTACCATCAATATCACCACTATCACCACCACAACCCCTGCTCACATCCACTCCCATTCTTATCATGCTGGTGAGTAGCATGCCACATTCACTTAAGGAAGAGACAGAAAGGGAATGTTTAGTTGTGTACACTACAGGATTTGGAGACTAAGTTCAAATGGGGTGATTTACACATAGATGGCTTGTTATGTTTGGCCGGTTCTAGGGATATCCACTGGAGATATCAAGCAGGGTACTGGGTATACAGGATTGAAGTTCAGCAGGGAGGATGGGGCTGCAGACAGCCCCTGGGAGTTGTTGGAATATACATATAACTTCATACTTGAAGACATTGGTTTTTGCAAAGAGAATAGGAGAGGGAGAAAGGGCAGAGGAAGCAAACTATACTTTAAGGGGGGCTTGAAAAATGTTAATTGATGTCATGGGAAAGAAAAAAGGGAAGGAAGAAAGTTCAGAAAAAGGATAAAAAGGATTAAAGTGGAATCGGAGAAAATGTCAGTATACATTCACTTATTTATTGCATGCCTACTGTGTATAGTCATGTGTTAGCTGCTGCAGATACAGAAAGGATGAATGGCTCTAACACATGCGACTGTGGTAGGTGTTATGGGCAATATGAAATAGATTGGACCAAGTCCCTGTTTTCAGGGAACTCACAGTATATTAGAGGAAGACACATAAGCAACTATCAAAAAATAATATGAAGGAGAATAGAATAAGTGCTACAATGGAATTGATTCTATTCTTGATTGGAATTGGAGCAAGCTTCTTGGAGAAGATAACCCTTATGTAGCATCTGAAAGCTTGAGTGGAATGTCTCTCAGCAGAAAAGGGAGGGAAGAACTTTTTGGGATGGTGATAGTGCATGAGAGTTACTGACTGAACTATGTCCCTCCAAATTCATATGTTTGGGCCTTAACCCTCAATGTGACTGCATTTGGAGACAGAGCCTTGAAAGAGGTAATTAAGGTTAAATGAGGTCATAAGAGTGGAGCTCTCGTTCAACAGGACTGGTGTCCTTAGAGGAAGAGGAAGAGATACCAGAGCTCTCTTTCTGTCTGTGTACACAAAGAAGAAAGTTCTTATGAGGATGTAGTCTGACATGGCATGTTTAGATGAAGACAAATAACTTCATGAGGCTGGAGACAAAGACATATGAAGGGCTGTGGTGGGAAGTGAGAGAGTTAAGTTTATTCTTTGAGTAACTGGATACCATGAAGGAACTGGCCACTTGGTTTACTACCTCTCAGATTGTAAATACTGATCATACAGCAGAAGGAGCAGAAGTTGGGTGGAGGGGGGATGCTCCTTGGTGGCTCAGATGGTTAAACATCCTACTCTTGATTTTGGCTCAGGTCATGATCTCAGGGTCATGAGATTGAGCCCCGAGTCAGGCTCTTCATTGAGCGTGGAGTCTGCTTAAGATTCTCCTCTCCTGTTCACATTCTCTTTCTTGAATAAATAAATCTTAAAGAAAAAGGAGAGGTGGGAAAATCCTTGGTCTTCTTAAGGAAGGTTAGAACTAATGATCATAATAGGTTTGCATCACAAAGCCTTTTGGGGTAGCCTCCTCAGAATGAAGTCCTGAAAAATTAAGATTCAGGTAAAACATGAAGCATTTCCCACAATCCCTAACAGATCTGTTGCTATATAGACATTAGCTATGTTTCATTATGTGATTTTTGGTTCCTTGGTTAGCAGTGTTTGAAACTCAGCTTGAGGGTACTTTTGGTAGCACCAACCAGACGGTTGTACTCATTAGTCTTGTTGCTGTCAATGGAAGAAATGCTTACCCAGGCAGCTTTGTAAACCATTGTGAAAATGTTCCTTTTCCATCTTCTTGAACCGGCAGGCTTCAGCATTGATGTGTTGGCTAATTAATGCTAGTCGGGGCCAAGCCAAAGTCAAGTACAAAGCAGCCGTCTCTCCCCTGAATAATCAGCTCTCATTTAGAAGGAAATGGAAAGTTGTTTCAAATTAAACTCTAAAGGAAAAGTGGTAACAGATGTTTAATTGGTTGCTTTCTTGTGCCTTCTTAATGTGTCAGACACCCTCTTGAGAAAGGTTAGAGGAGACAGATGGAATGGGAACAGCCACTTAGCTATCCTCTGCTCTCACGCTCATGATAACATTCACTCTTCACTTCTTTTCTCTATAACCTCTACTTCTTATAATTTTTCAGAACCTGATTGTAGACAAGGAGTTACTGTCCCCATATATTTGTTACTGGTTGGAAAGATAGTTTTGAGCGAACTTTATGCTTACCACGCCTGAAATGTGGAAAGCTGAGCTTGGCCCACCCTTGAGCTGTTCAAAGAACTTGTCTCTCTTATTCGAGGCTCTTTGAATACTTGACTTGCTCAGAGGTCTGTCACAAACACCTAGCACCTAGGAACCTTCTGTAGAGCTCATATTTTGTTGTGTTCATCAAGATTGTCACACGTTCTCTTCTTGTTTCTACCTTCCATTTCTCCTCTACCCCCATCTCTGAAACCCACCTTTCCACTTATGCCTTTTGGCATGATTTGGTGTTTGTGCCCTGGCTTTGTGTGGCAGTGGCTGCTAGTAAGGGGACACTCAGATCGTCTGCCTGACTTTGGAGGGGCTGAACAGAGGAATGAATATTTTAAAGGTTCCTGGTGAATCGGGTCACATATATACAGTATTGGGCAGAGAATGTGGGACTCAGGTATGACATAAATTTCAGTAAATGGTAATTCCTTAGCCATTTTTCCATCCTTAGCATTTTCACATATCAGAGGAAGTACATGATGGGAAGGAAGTTGAGAATTTTAGGCTATTTGCTAGATGGAATCAATTGAGAAAGCAGTTGGAACACTTAGGTGGCTGAGTCATTTAAGCCTCTGCCTTGGGCTTGGGTCATGATCTCAGGGTCCTGGAATCAAGCCCCGCATCAGGCTCCCTGCTCTGTGGGGAGCCTGCTTCTCCCTCTTTCTCTGCCTCACCTCTCCACTTGTTCTCTCTCTTATAAATAAATAAAATATTAAAAAAAAACAGAATGGAGATTTTAAAGTGTAGAGTGAACATTTTTTTTCCCTCTCTCCTTTGATCATCATAAGATTTAGTATCATGCTAGTCCTTCCTCATAGGTGTGGCTGCTGAGGTTGGAAAACGTGGGTTCAAACCCAGACTCACTAGCTGCGTGGCCTTGAGAAGATTACTTAATGCCTCTGTTCCTCTGAAATGGAGATAAGAGTTATACCCAACTGGGAATTATTTAGAGGAATGAAGACATCACATGTAAAGCACCTAGGAACAGAGCCTGGTGGTTGACAGCTGCTTGATCAAATTAGATATTACTATGGCTATGGTTGTTCTGTTGTTCTCCACAAAAATGTATCTGGCATGTAGCAATGTTATTATTAGTATCATTATTATTGTTACCCATATTGGTCATTTCCTACAGGCATGACATCGATTCAGAGTGTAGTTTTGTGCATTATTAACCTTATTTAAATGGCATGTGCATTTATTCATATACACTTACTAGATTAATAAAAAAATGCAACCTAGCTCCTATTTGAGCTTTTATTTTTGGCTTCTCTGTTTCCAGATCCACCAGAAGCTGTCTGCTAGACAGGTGAAGCCACTCATCTCTTCGCAGCTGTGTGCTGAGACTTGGCAGCCAGCATGTAAGAGGCCCTTGGATGAGACAAATCTCGTCTCAGAATCAGGTTTACAACATGCTGCCTCCTCTACTGAGGTCTTGGACTGACTCACTTTCCCCCTCAGGCTTTGAGCCTTTTAGTTACTGGGACCCATAGTTCTCTCACTTCCCCTTACCTGTGGGTTGTCTCTGTGGATTGCTGCTTCATCTGCCTCCCTCTTGCTGTGAATCATTTGATTCCCAGCCCTTGCCTGATGGGACTCTCATCCTCTGTTCCTGGGTTTGAGGAATTGCATTCTGCTCACCTTGCTGACCTGGAGGCTGGCCTGACTTTGCCTTCTTACTTGCCCTAATATTACTCAGGACCTCTCAAGTTTAAACCTCTTCTACTGAGCTATCACAACCAACCATGCCCAAGCGACTCAAGCATTTCCTGAAAAATTGCTGTGGCTGACATACACCGCATCAGGGTAAGTTTCCGTTTGGTAGTTCGTCCTAGACGATTCCGAGAACATTCTAGGCCTTGCCTCCTGTGGTTCATGTGGTGTGAGTCAGTGGATATTGTTTAACCACAAGTAAAAAGTGGATTTGAATTTCTACCCTTGAGGCTGGATCCTTGCCTGTGGGGGTGGGACAAAGGAAGTTCAGAGTGACCTGCCAGATCCATGCACATTCTTCCTCCCAAATAGTGGGCACTTCCTATTCTGTTTTCTTCAACCACACATCTGTGTAGCATGGCGTGATTTTCAACTCCTTGAGAGACTAAGTTTTGTGTCACAAACTCAGAGAGTCCTTAATGACATGTTGACAGGTATTGGAAATGATGGGATTGGAGAGCTGACAGGTGACTCATGCATATGGATGTCTTCTGTGATTATACATAGCAATTTATCTGGGGTTATTTATGGTAGCATTGTCACGGCGATCAATGAACAGTAAACAAGGCTCTCAGAGCCATGGGGAGAGTTTTTATAGCCTTTGCGACACCCAACTGCATTACGTCCATTTTAAAAAGCAAGTTTGATGATAACCTTATTGAACTTAAGAGTCTTTTTAAAAAATATTTTATTTATTTATTTGAGAGAGAGAGAGAGAGCATGATAGGGGAGAAGGTCAGAGGGAGAAGCAGACTCCCCATGGAGCAGGGAGCCGGATGCGGAACTCAGTTCCGGGACTCCAGGATCATGACCTGAGTGGAAGGCAGTTGCTTAACCAACTAAGCCACCCAGGTGCCCTGAACTTGAGTCTTAATGCTTCTTCTCCCTGCAAACCTTAAAAATCATGTTGAACTACAAAAAGTCTGATGAGATGGAAAAGAGCTGGGTTTGTGGTTGAATAGAAACCAGAATTCCAGGCCTCACTGACTGGTTGGGTGACCTTGGACAAGTCACCAATTTTGAGCCTTAGCTTCTCCTTTTTTTATGGGGCTTAATAATGTTTGTCCTTGCATAATTCACAGAGACTGTTGTAAGGAAGAAATGAAATGGCAAATATGAAAGTGTAGTACAGCATGCCCAGGAGAAATAAGGCTGCAGACAGGATTCTGGGAGAGGCTATGCATCTGGTTCTGCTCATTTTAGGTGTCAGGATCTGGACTTCATTGTTCAGGAATCCATACAGTTATACTTTGAGGGGGAAGTTCTTAGCTCAGATTTTAGGAAGATGACAAAAGGATTCGATGAAACTGAATCTATGCTTTCTAATGAAATTGCATATTCTTGACTTGATGTTAGCTAACTAATGGTAAATGAAGGGAATTATTATATAGGAAATACTATACAGGCTGCCCAGGGATCCTTAGGCACATCTAGTTCTTTTTTTTGCACATCTAGTTCTTTACACTACGTAGCTGATAAGAACAACTCCTCAGGGGTGCCTGGGTGGCTCAGTCAGTTAAGCATCTGCCTTCTGCTCAGGTCATGATCTCAGGGTCCTGGGATCGAGTCCCATGTTGGACCTCCTGCTCTGTGGGGAAGTCTGCTTCTCCTTCTCCCTCTGCCCCTCCCCCTGCTTGTGTGCTCTCTCTGTGTCAAATAAATAAATAAAACCTAAAAAAAAAAAAAAAAAAGGACAACTCCTCAGTGTATTAAGATCGTGCTCTCGGGGGCACCCGGGTGGCTCAGTGGGTTAAGCCTCTGCCTTCGGCTCGGGTCGTGATCTCGGGGTCCTGGGATCGAGCCCCACATCGGGTTCTCTGCCCAGCAGGGACCCTGCTTCCTCCCCTCTCTCTGCCTGCTTGTGAACTCTCTCCTTCTGTCAAATAAATAAAATCTTAAAAAAAAAAAAAAAGATGGTGCTCTTGGGCATGCCTCTGTTCAGCTGTCTTCCATGGATACCATCTATTTTCTGGTTCTGGTAGAACTGGTGAGAATTTTTCAATTTATTATTTTTTCAAGAATCATTTCTAATGGCAGATTTTTCAGTCTCTGATGATGTGATTGATCAAAGGTCACTTTGCTCATAGTTTTGTTGATGTAGAGATGCTGTTTGCTTCCCTGTAAAATGCTGCTTTTCTAAGCCGTGGAAACCCAAGATGTTTGCAAGTTAGTGACTTGGTAGAAAGCGGGCTTTTGAGAGAGCAAACGTTCTCTTGGTAAAGTGGATAACCCACCATGTGCTTTCCTTATCCCACATGGAAGTGTACCCTGGGTCTCCCCATTCATATGGGTGGGGGTCCTGCCAGGCAGAGGAGCTGTGAATTCCTTGTGCTCATGTTTGTATTCTCTTCTGTATTAGGATGCTCCAGAGAAGCAGAACCAATAGGATTTCTATCTCTATCCCTATCTCTATCTCTCTGTGTCTGTCTCTCTCTATGTCAAGATATAGCTCAAGCAGCCAGAGAGTGAATTAGTTCTTCCTCCACCTTTTTGTTCTATCCAGGTCCCCAGGGGACTGAATGATGCCCTGCCCTGGAAAGGGCCATCTACTATACTCAGTTCAACAATTCAAATGCTAATCTCTTCTAGAAACACCTTCACAGACACATCCAGAAATAATGTTTTACCAGCTATCTGAGCACACCTTAGCCCAGTTGGGTTGACAGGTAGAATTAACCATCATATCTTTTAACTCAAGAAGCCACAACATTGCACCCTAAATCCTGTCTGAAAACACTGCACTTGTCTCGTGATTGCTCCCTAACTCACAATTGACTTCTGGGATTTAAGAATAGGGTTTCTAGTTGAGCCACAGGGCTCAAGGACCTTCAACTTTTACTACAGAGTCCAGCTGAGGGTCCTCCCGAGCAGTAGTCCTGGCCCTGACCTCCCACAGTTGCTGATACTGGGAATGGACTTCAACAACAAATCTATGCTTGACCCTGCCTGCAGTTCTTTCTCAGCCCAAGTTTGCTCTCTTTCCTGCACTGGGCTGTGTGTCCTCTATGAGCTTTGAACCCATGTCTATTCTCACTCAACGTTGTTTCCACAGAGTCATGGTACAGAATAAATAAACACACAAATGAGTTGACAGCATGAAAATGACCAAAAAAAGCCCCAAGTAAACATATAAAAATGTATTAATATCGCATTTTAAACACTAATTATCAATCAGTTATTAATCAAGTTGTGTATAGTGTTACGATTTAATAGAAACAGGTTATGAAACTAGATGACTTGAGTTCAGATGTTAGCCCTGACTTAGTAGCTGATGGTGATTTATTAACTCTTTAAAACTTTAATTTCTTTTTTTTTAAAGATTTTATTTATTTATTAGTTAGAGAGAGAGAGCGAACACAGGCAGACAGAGAGGCAGGCAGAGGCAGAGGGAGAAGCAGGCTTCCTGTAGAGCAAGGAGCCCGATGTGGGACTCGATCCCAGGACCCTGGGATCATGACCTGAGCTGAAGGCAGCCGCTTAACCAACTGAGCCACCCAGGTGTCCCAAAACTTTAATTTCTTAACTTCCAAATGAAATGATACATGTAAATGGATAACACTTGGCAGGCATTAATTTCTCCATAAATATTAGCTTTAATTTCTGTATTATATGAAACATAAAGAAGAAATGCTTTATTTTTTAAAAAAGAAAAAAATTCTTAGTGGGAAACCAGTGGCAAAATTGACATAATCATTCTGGAGAAAAAAATTGACCAATAAGAAACAAAAGCATTAAAATGTGCTTATTCTTTGATCAAGTATTTTCATGTTTAGAAACTACTATAGTAAAATATGGGGCATCTGGGAGGCTCAGTGGGTTAAGCCTCTGCCTTTGGCTCAGGTTGTGATCTCACGGTCCTGGGATCCAGCCCTGCATTGGGCTCTCTGCTCAGCAGGAAGCCCGCTTCCCCCCTTCTCCCTGCCTCTCTGCCTACTTGTGATCTCTCTCTCTCTGTCAAATAAATAAATAAAATCTTAAAAAAAGGAACTACCCTAGTAAAATAAATAGGTATGTCTAAAATATACATGTAAAGAATTTTTGATAACTCTTATTTTTAATTATAAAAAAGGAGTCAAATATTCAGGAACAGGTAGATTTTCAAGATCAACAAATAGAAATGGGTCTTTTTGAATGGGAAAGTGCCCATAAAAGGCCAAGTGGAAAAGCAGATGATAAACCATTAGAAACAGTATGGTACCATCACAACTCAGATGGCCCTTATAAACTGAAGACATCTAAAATCACACTTCAGATTCTCTTCAATGTTTTCTTTTCCTGATGTTCCTATTTCTGTGTATTATACTACCTAGCTGAAAATCCTTACATTCCTGTATTATATACTTATTTATTATCTATTTCCATTACCAGTATATTAGTTCCATGGGAGCAGACATTTTAACCGTTATGTTCGTAGTAATATTGCCAGTACCTAGAACAATGGCTACCAGATACTAGGCAATCAATAAATATTTTAAATATTTGTTAATTAATTGCATGAATGACTACTTAAAATATATTAAGTAGAAAAGGATGACAAAAATGTAATCAGGGATTAACTCGAAGGCAGGATAATGGTATTATTTTCTTTTCTTTTGTTTGTTTGTATGCCCTGTTGCAGCTGAATTTGCAAGGAAGGGTGTAAAACAATTTTCCTTTTGTAATACCTTACTACTGCATTGTATACCCTGGGGTACTAAATATGAAGCAGGCTGGATGATATATATTTTTTAAATCCAGCAGATAATGGCATATCTCTTGCCGTACTAAACAAGAAGCACAATTCATTTGGATAGTGTCACTGAAGTAATACTACCTCTGGCATTAGAAACATGATGTTTCTTTGAGCATATGCAATTATTTCATAGGAATCAAACTACTGGATGTGGTGGTTAGACGATAGTTTCTATCCTGTGCTTAGCTGTTCTTAAGATTCAAGTAAAAAACTTGTCAACATGGTTGAAAACATGCATATTTAGTTATTAGGTAGCATTTAGAAATGCAGACTGTAGGTATTGCTGATAATGCTTTGGGACCAATTTAGGTGCAATTATGAAATTTTTATTATTATTTGTTGTTTTTCAGAATAGCACATTTTGTCAAATATTTACTTATTTATTTATTTATTTATTTTTAGATTTTTATTTATTTATTTGACAGAGCTCACAAGTAGGCAGGGAGGCAAGCAGAGAGAGAGAGGAGGAAGCAGGCTTCCTGCTGAGCAGAGAGCCTGATGTGGGCTCCATCCCAGGACCCTGGGATCATGACCTGAGCCGAAGGCAGAGGCTTTAACCCACTGAGCCACCCAGGCGCCCCTGTCACATATTTATAAAAGAATTCTTCTAATAGGGCCAAACAGGTTGTCCTATTTTATTCCATGATATGTCATTGTGGTGCTGTGTGCTTCCAAAGAAACTAAGAATTATCATAATAATAACGAGGATAATAACATGTTCTTAAAGCAAGTCTCATGTAGCAGACTTGGTATTTGCTCAATTTTTTCCTCCCTCCCTTCTTCCTTTCCTCCCTTCTTTCCTTTCTTCTTGTTTTCTTTCGGTAGATACTTATGGAATGCCCACTAGGTCTTATGTGCCCTGCTGGCTTCTGGGAATAGAATGGGGGAATTAAACTGATACGGTCTCTGTTCTTGTGGAACTTAGAAACCATAAGAAGAGTTATTCATTGATTCAACATATATTTATTGGGCAGCTAATGTGCCAGACACACTACAGCAGTGAAAGCTACAGACAAGGCAATGAGGTGGAAAGCACTTGGTATGTTCTGGGAATGGTAAGTAGCTGACATGATCAATAGATTGGATTGGGCCAAAGAGGAAACAGTAAGGAGGCTGTAGTAGGCATATAGGTAAGAGATGATGGTGGCTGGAACCAGGGCAGTGGTAGAGCAGATGGAGAGAAGGGAACAAATGTAAAATTCACTTGGGTGGTAGAACAGATAGGACATTCAGGCAGTACCATCAAAATATTAAGGTCTTTAACTGTGCTGATCCCCCAAAGTCTAGTTCAAATCTGATTATCCATAAACCTATCTCTGATAATTTATAGCTAAGAAAGACCATTATTTATCACACATGTGGTCAGCTTTATGTCCACTGTTAACAAGTCTATTCTAGATTTGGCTTCGTAACATTTCCTTATCCACTAGCTGACTTGCTTTTGAAATTCTGTTACATGTATATTTATAAATTATTCTAATTATAATAAACGGATCAGTAAACTTTAAGGATATGTTAATGATGCCTTTCTCCTGGGGAATTTTTTTTTAAAGATTTTATTTATTTATTTGACAGACAGAGATCACAAGTAGGCAGAGAGGTAGGCAGAGAGAGGAAGGGAAGCAGGCTCCCTGCCTAGCAGAGAGCCCGCTGAGGGGCTCGATCCCAGGTCCCTGGGATCATGACCTGAGCTGAAGGCAGAGGCTTTAACCCACTGAGCCACCCAGGCTCCCTGGAAAATTTTTTATAGGAAGTCAGTTCCAGTACCTCCTGGCACCACTTTTATTTTTTTATTTTTTAAAAAATTTTATTTATTTATTTGACAGAGACAGACACAGCAAGAGAGCACAAGCAAGGGGAGTGGGAGAGAAAGAAGCAGGCTCCCTGCTGAGCAGAGAACCTGATGCGGGACTGGATCCCAGGACCCTGGGATCACGACCTGAGCTGAAGGCAGATGCTTAATGACTGAGCCACCCAGTCACCCTCTGGCACCACTTTTAAATAGATCATTTGTCAGGACACAAACACATAGGAGGGACAGAACTAGGGTTTCCAGAGTAAATTGTTCTATTTCCTCAACAGCTTTTATCCTGTCAGTCTTTTATTTGGAACTCAAATAAACATTCGGAGAACCCTAATATAATACAGAGTCCTAGCACTAAGTATACTTAAGAAAAAGAGGCTTTCTTAACTTCATCTTGCTTTTTGATTTGTTTGTAGACCTTTGTCATAATTCCTCTGTCCTTGAAATCTTTTTTGGACCTTATTCTATACTTTATGGAAAATAACAGAAGAACTATCCTCAGAATTATGAGAATAATATCGTCAGCTTTCAGCAAGACAGTTTTAGAGTAGGTAATACTGAATTCTCTATCTCAGCAATGACAATTTTATCTTCCGTGGAATCTTCATCTCTGTGATTTGCAGTGGTTGTCATTAAATAATATGATGGAAAAAGGGACATGGCTAGAGATGAGGCCAAAGAGAGGTGGATCTTGACAGATTGGAACTAATTTCTAAAAGAGGAGAAAATTGATTTGGGGTGGTATCAAGTGTACTTGGAAATAGAGGGTGTAGTCTTTATTATCCCATGAGTATATTAGTCTTCATATATCACTAAGTCCCTTGGGAAAAATGGCTACTACTGCAGACGTGCTTGTCAGGTCAGATTTATCTAACATGTTATTTGCTACAGACTTTTATTCTTCTAGGTCAAGGTGGCATATGAATCCATCTTTAGTCTGTGTGTTTTAAGGCCTTATCTCAGTCAAAAAAATCTGTGTTAAGGTCACAAAGTCTGTAGAGTTACTTTGGAGAAAGGTGTGTTTTGTTCCAGCTTGATTGTTACTAGAATATAGACGCAGGACTTCCTACCGTGAGATTAATGAAAATACCACCCGCCATTGCTCACATTACTGGGCGATTTATTCTCTCCATAAGGGATGGGAGTAAAATTCAAAGAACAACAAAGAATGCTTAAAAGGATTCACTGGAAATGATGAAATTGTGGGACTTATAAATAGAATCATAAAGGTTAGATCTATAAGAAATCTCAGATGCCATTTAGTCCTGTCTTTTCATTTTACTGAGAATCACAAATGGGGACAAAATCTCCTTTTGCTCAGAATCATAACCCAGAATCACCTGTCTCGGGGCTTCTACTGGTTAGTTCAGAGCAGGGCTAAAACTCTGGGAGGGTCATGATTCCCTTTCTCCTGTTCTTTGTGTCACACTGATCTATCTTGAATCCTGAGCCATTACTTACTGAAACTAACTGTAAGATGCCTGTTTATCTGACCTATTTCTTATCACTTTTCTCTGCAACTTCTCTGCTTGCTGGTGAATCCAGTCAGCTCACAGAGCCACGGATATACTAGCTTATAGTGCCTCTTACCTTTGTCATATTATTACTCGTTCCCAGAGAACCCCGTGCCCTCTCCCCCCCTGTCAGTGTGCAGTCTAGTATACTTAACATTCTATTCGACTCAGGCATATCCCAGTTCTGCCATGGAGTTTTCCCTGACTGCTCAGCCATGACAGATTTATGGTTTCTGAATTTCTTAAGTCCTTACAGTTTATAACAGTGGCTCCCAAGTCCAGCTACTTTTCAGAATCAACTCGGAGCCTTTTTCTTTCTTTTTCCCTTTCTTTCTTTCTTTTTTTTTTTTAGAGATATTAAATTTTATTTTAAATGCAGATTTTTAAAAAAAGATTTTATTTATTTAACAGAGATCACAAGTAGGCAGAGAGGCAGGCAGAAAGAGGGGGTGGGGGAGCAGGCTCCCTGCCGAGCAGAGAGACTGATGTGGGGTTCGATCTCAGGACCCTGAGATCATGACCTGAGCCGAAGGCAGAGGCTTAACCCACTGAGCCACCCAGGCACCCCTAAATGCAGATTCTTGAGCCCTACTTTCAAGATTCTATTTTGAGATAAGTCTAGAGTGGACCCAGGAGTCTACAGTCTACATTAATCACCACCTTCCCCCCATCCCCTGGGGGGGAGACACACACACACACACACACACACACACACACACACACACACACACCCAATGATTTTGACAAGCAGATAGTTTTGGGAACTAATGATCTAAAATTTATAAGAATTTCAAGTTTAAATCCCCTTTTTTATGTGAGTTTGTTTTATATTTCAACCTGTAACATGACCTGTAATGTGGTTGAGGATAATGGGAAAGGGAAGAAGGTGTTAAGACTTGTTTGCAAAAAGGAGTAGGGCCTGCTTGCAAAAGAAGTGTTGAGAAGCACATTTCTTGAAATGCTAGCTATTCTGGTGAAAGTTAAAATGAAACTTAAAAAAGTTAAAATGAATCTATCCTAAAAAAGATGTTTGTTCCACAAAACTGTTAGTTATAGAAACACCATTTGATAACTGCAGAAGAAAAATATACTTTAAAATCTAGCACAGCTCATAGAGTATAAATGAGTTTACATTTAGTTTGGGTCTTAGCAAATACTTTTGAGGACTATATCCTTTTCTTTTTTGTCATTCAATTGAGTGTAATTAACATACAGTGTTCTATCGGTTTCAGGTGTACAATATAATTATTAAATTCTATGCATTTCTCAGTGCTCTTCATGATACATGTACTCTTTTTTTTTGAAGATTTAATTTATTTATTTGAGAGAGAGATGGAGAGAGAGCACAAGTAAGGGACGGGGAGCAGGAGAAGCAGGGTCCCCACTGAGCAGGGTGCCTGATGCGGCACCCCAGGACCTCAGGTTCATGACCTGAGCCGAAGGTAGATGCCTAACTGAGTCACCCAGGTGCCCCATGGTTATGTGTACTCTTAATCTCTTTTACCTGTTTCACCTATTCTCCCTCCTCCTGCCCTTTGGCAATCACTAGTTAGATTCTTTGAGTCTATTTTTTTTTTTGTTTTGTTTCTTTTTTTCTTTGCTCATTTGTTTTGTTTCTTTCTTCTTCTTTTTTTAGATTTTATTTACTTATTTGAGGGAGAGGGAGAAAACAAGCAGGGAGAGGGCAGAGGGAGAGGGAGAAGTAGACTCTCTGCTGAGCAGGGTGCCCAATGTGGGGCTTGATCCCAGGACTCTGGGATCATGACCTGAGTTGAAGGCAGATGCTTAACCAACTGAT
Source organism: Taxidea taxus jeffersonii (assembly GCA_003697995.1). Taxonomy (NCBI): domain Eukaryota; kingdom Metazoa; phylum Chordata; class Mammalia; order Carnivora; family Mustelidae; genus Taxidea; species Taxidea taxus. The sequence goes on from RCUC01136132.1 coordinate 27,061, forward strand.
CTACCCAGGTGCCCCTCATTTATTTTGTTTCTTAAATTCCACACATGAGGGGCGCCTGGGTGGCTCAGTGGGTTAAAGCCTCTGCCTTCGGCTCAGGTCGTGATCTCGGGGTTCTGGGATCGAGTTCCGCATTGGGCTCTCTGCTCAGCATGGAGACTGCTTCCTCCTGTTTCTCTCTCTACCTGCCTCTCTGCCTACTTGTGATCTCTCTGTCAAATAAATAAAATCTTAAAAAAAAATTCCACATATGAGTGAAATCATATGGTCTTTGTCTTTCTTTGACATTTTGCACTTTGCATTGTATCTTCTAGGTCTGTTCATGTTGCAAATGGCAAGATCGATTTTTTTATGGCTGAGTAATATTCCACTATATCTTTATATATTCATCTATTTTTTAAAAATATTTTATTTATTTATATGACAGATACAGAAAGAGATCACAAGTAGGCAGAGCAGCAGGCAGAGGGGCGGGGGGAAGCAGGCTCCCTGCTGAGCAGAGAGCGGGATGTGGGGCTCGATCCCAGGACCCTGAGATCATGACCTGAGCTGAAGGCAGAGGCCTAACCACTGAGCAACCCAGGTGCCGGTATATATTCATCTATTGATGGGTGTTTGGGCTGCTTCCATAATTTGGCTATTGTAAATAATGCTGTAATAAACACAGGGATGCATATCTTTTTGAATCAGTGTTTTCATATTCTTTGGGTAAATACCCAGTAGTGGAATTACTGGATCATATGGTAATTCTATTTTTAAATTTTTGAGGAGCCTCCATATTTTCCATAATAGCTACCTCAATTTGCATTTCCACCAACAGTACACAAGGATTCCTTTTTTTCCACATCCTCACCACCATTGGCTGTTTCTTGAGTTTTTGATTTTTAGCTATTCTGGCAGGTGGGAGCTTAAATCTCATTATGGTTTTGATTTGCATTTCCCTGATGATGAGTGATGTTGAACATCTTTTCATGTGTCTGTTGGCCATCTGTATGATTTTAGAAAAATGTCTATTCAGATCCTCTGCCCATTTTTAATCAAATTATTATTTTTTATTTTGAGTTGTATGAATTTTTGATATATTTTGGATATGTTCCCCTTATCAGATATATCATTTGGAAATTTCTTCTTCTATTCAGTAGGCTGCCTTTTCTTTTGGTTGACCTAGACCATAGTAGTAAGGATGTAGTAATTATTTGCTGAATGAATACATTTGATAACACACCTTTATGAAATCTCCCAACTGGGTTGGAAGATTTAAGGAATGACAATAAAAAACTTAAAAAGGAAGAAATGGCTTTAAATGAAAAGCAGTAAGGATTAAATTTGGAGAGGTGTCTGGGTGGCTTAGTCGGTTAAGCGTCTGACTCTTGATCTTTGGCTCAGGTCGTGATCTCAGGGTTGTGAGATTGAGCCCCATGTCATCAGGCTCCCCAGTTAGCAGGGAGTCTGCTTGAGTTTCTCTCTCTTTCCTTTCACCCCTCCCCACCAAGATAAAAAAAAAGGATTACATTTGGAAATAGAGTACCTAGTCCATATAGATCAAGGACCCAAGCTCAAAGGCCTTCATCATTAGCAGAGCACCTGAAAGAGTGAAGTACAGATAAGACTTTTGTCAGTTGTAAGGATTCTGGTGGCCTGGGAAGTATATCCTAGCCTAGAGGTATTTAAAACCATTACAAAAAAAATCACAAACACTGCAAAAAACCCACTTCTAAATGTAGAGCTGAATTCTGCTCCTACTATTAGTTTGCAAGTGCAGATACCATATAAATTCTATGTAAATGCAGTTGTAGTCCTTCTAATTACCTCTATAAACATAAAAATGTGTGGTATAAGTAACAAAGGGCACTGACCAAAGAAGGAGTTGGCCTTTTGGGTTCTGGAAGAGTCTTTTCCACTGAACCATCTGTGGCTTTGGACCAACTAATAAGCTGTTGTGGGCCTCAAGTCATTCACCCCTTGGTTGTAGATAAAAATGTCACTCCCTGGGGTACAGAGAGGTGGGTGTTTTTAACTCTCTAGAGTAAAGGTGCCCTATAAAGTTGAAAATAACAGATACGATATTGTAGAGCATTTAGACTTCTTAGAAAAAAGTCTCTTTATATGTGAATTTTATTTTTCCTTTTTTCTGCCTGAAGTAGGTACAGCTTCAACCAAATCTCTCATTTTAATCCATGTCCTATCCATAAGAAATTCATAATGAATGTATTGATGAATTACCATGCAAGCTGAGAAGCTGCATGCTGGCTTGCTTGAGGATTCAATTAAAATTGAGCAATATTATTTTGAATAATCAAATGCTGTTTTGAATAAGTAATTCAAGTAAACAAGGCAATTAGTAAAAAGGGATGGTGATGAAGTTGAGTGGGAGCAATTCTAATATGTGTGTGTGTGTGTATGAAATATAATTTTTATATATATATTAAATATAACTTCAGGATTGAAAAAATAATAGCTTGTTGGAATGGAAAAGTTTACCCTGGAAATAAATTCTCCAACAAAGAAGTCATTTATGTTTGTAACCATTCTATAATCCTGAAACAGTTTTAATAAAGTTCACAATGCTGTATTTAGTACTAATGTAAAAGATTGTCCCTGCCCTGTGGCCAGGCCTAGACCTAATTTAAAAGTTTGGACTGTATCTATACCATATTAAACAACTATATGTATGAAAAACTATCCAAGAAAGCATTCATGTGATAGGTAAGTAATTCAAACATCCATTCTTTTCTTCTCTCCCTGCCTGTGTCTCTGTCTCTCCTTCTTGGAATTGGCTCAGGTAATTGTGGAGGCTGACAGGTCCAAAATCTTCAGGGTGGGCTCACAGGCTGGAGACTGAGGAGAAGAGATGATGCCACAGTTTAAATCTGAAGGCTATCTTTTGGCAGAATTCCCTCTTCTTTGGGGAGGTCAGTCTTTTTTATTTAATTTCTTATTAATTTTTAAAATTTGAGTATAGTTGACACACAGTGTTACATTAACTTCAGGTGTACAATATTGTCATTCAGTAATTCTGTATGTTATGCTAGGCTCACCCCAGTGAGGTGACCATCTGTCACCATACGAAGGTATTATAATATCATTGACTATATTCTCTATGCTGTACCTATTATTCTCATGACTTACTCATTCCGTAACTGGAGGCCTATATCTCCTACTCCCCTTCACCCATTCTCCCACTCTCTGGCAACTGCCAGTTTGTTCTCTGTATTCATGAGATGCTGCTTTTTGTGCTTACTCATTTGTTTTGTTTTTTAGATTCTACTAATAAGTGAAATCATATGGTATTTGTCTTTCTCTGTCTGAATTACTTCATGTATTTCTTAATACCCTTTAGGTCCACCCAGGTCAGTCTTTTTCTTTCTTTCCTTCTTCTTTTTTTTTTTTTTAAAGGCCTTCAGCTGATTGGATGAGGCCCATCGACATTATGGAGGGTAATGTACTTTACTTCTAGTCTGCTGATTTTTTTTTTAAAGATTTTATTTATTTATTTGATAGAGATCACAAGCAGGCAGAGAGGCAGAGAGAGAGAGGAGGAAGCAGGCTGTCCGCAGAGCAGAGAGCCCGATGCGGGGCTCAATCCCACGACCCTGGGATCATGACCTGAGCCGAAGGCAGCGGCTTTAACCCACTGAGCCACCCAGGCACCCCTAGTCTGCTGATTTAAATATTAATCTCATTAAAAACGCCTTCACAGAATCATCTAGAATAACATTGGATGAAATAGCTATGCACTATGCTCCAGCCAAGTTGACACATAAAATTAACCATCATGATATGTGATGTATTTTTGTAGCCTTCCTTCAAGTCCTTGTTGAAATGAGGTAGGGCATAAAATGTACCTAAAGGTAAGCATGCTTCTTCTTTTTAGTTATTTCTAAAAGCCTTACCTGGCACAACCTTTAGTTTTGGTAAGCCCCACCCTGTCTTCTTTGGGATGGCTATTATTTCATCACTCTGGTATTGAAGAGCTCTGTATAGGCAGAAGCTGCAAGCCAACCATCCCAACCATTGCAAACAGATGCTGTTATTTATGCTTTCCGTTGGCTATGCCTCCCTCTGGAGATTTAGAAAACCCGAGTATCAACTATATAGGTATTAAGTAAATAAACTTCAGTTTTCTAGTTTTCTTACTTAAGACTCTTAGTTGCTATTATCAGGAACACATTTCTAATTCTTTAAGCAAGAAGAAAGTTTATAAGAAGGATTCAAGCAAAATTAGGGTGGCTTGTGTTATTCAAAACTAAAGAGAAATAAATAATAGGTAAAAAGCCATATTGTGATTATGAAGGTTCTTATGATCTCATAGCAACAAGACCAGGAAGTTCTGCTTTATGTCTAATCTAAATTCTTGCTGCTGAAATTTAAGTATTTCTTTTTCTTTCTGACTAATGGTACAAGACAAACTTTTCATCTGAGGACAGGAAGCATCTCTGGGTCATGTATTAATCACCAGGCTAAGAGGCTATGGCCAGGAGAGCAGGATCTATAGTAAAAATACAGTTTTTGGGGCCGTGTGTGTATGTGTGTGTAGGTGTGTAAGAGTGGGTGAGAAGAAGGTGGAAGAGAAGGGAAGAGACAAAGAGACAGTTAGGTGGGATATTTCTCAGTGAACAGATGCTTGGACTGGGCAGGCACAATAAACCTTGCCTATGATAGCTTTTTCTTTTATAATTGGTAGTTTTAAGCCACTTAGAATAATAATAAAGAAGAGAGCCCTAATATTAGAGTGTGGAAGTGTTCTTGAAAGGTTTACTAATCAATCTCCTCACCCTACTTTCCTAAGATATGTTTTTGTTAAATTCTGTACTTACTGACTATGAGAATAAAGAACAGTAATATCTAATGTAAAACAAAACTCCCCCATTGCCAGATCAGCCCCAGTACCTTCACCCCAGTGCCATTCACTAGAAGTTAACTGTTGCTCTATTTGGTAGGTAACCTCCAGATATTTCCTTTAAATGTGTAACTATCTTTATTTGTAAAACATCTGCAGCATATACACAGTACCAATCAGGATCTTTTTAAGTTGCAAGTGAGGGAAAACTTAATTCAAGTTAGCTAAATTTATGAGGATATTTATTACCTTAATAGCAAGAAGTTTGGGGGTAGGGTGTCTCCAGGCACACTATGATCAGGGCTCTGGGTTAGAGTAGTGTGATCTTTTTTAAATTTTTTATTTTTATTTTTAATTTTTATTTTTTTTAGTTCTGCCTCCTACGTGTGTTGGCTGGTCTTCAGATAGCTTTCCTCATGGTGACTGGAGGGATCTCAAAGCATCTGGTTGTTTGTTCATTAGCTGGTCAGAGAAGGAGAAAACTTACTTCAGTCATGGAATCATTTGGATTAATTAAAATCTTGTGTTCATTTTGGATCAATAGCAATTATGGAGCACTGCCGCATGCTGATTGGTTTAAGGCTGGATTTCCTGACCAATCACTGATGAGAGGGATTGGGTTATCATAATCAGATTAGACCAAGCAGAATCCACCCCTAGATATGGAATACAGTCAATTTCTTCTGAGTCACATGATCTTTCTGGGGAAAAGATGAATGTATGTTGAGATGGAGGCAGGAGAGGATTGCTGTGGTGTAGGCAACCAACAATGCCGCTTAAATGCTTGTCTGTGAGCATATAACATGTACCTTATTCTTTCCCCCACCAGAAGACCATACTGTGCATTTGATTTGACCTTTTTCAAGTAGGGAATTATTTTGAAATTTTTGAGCTAAGAACTGAGGATTAGAATTTTCAGATTTATAAGGAATAGGCTCATTAGGATGTTTATGAAAAGCAGAAATAGATATTTTCATAGAACCTGACTAGAAACAGTGGCCAGGAAAGGATGATATTTTAGGGTATTAGTAACTGATACTGCCTCAGGGTGGTGAGGGCTACATAGAGAATGAGGGGAGGGAGGAATTTCTGTAGTTTTGGGAGTGTTTTGAAGTTGCCTCATTGTCTCTTCTTGCTGCCTGGCTGCTTTCAACTAGTCATTCTCTGATCATCCCTGCTCATCAAATTCCCTGGGTCCTAAAATGGCAATTTATCAGATGGCAGATGATAGTTTGATTTTAGGCATATTTTTTAAACATCTTAATTTAATTTTATTTTTTTTTCCGTATTCCAAGATTCATTGTTTATGTACCACACCCAGTGCTCCATGTAATTCGTGCCCTCCTTAATACTCACCACCAGGATCACCCTTCTCCCTACCCCTCCCCTCCAAAAATCCTTAGTTTGTTTCTCAGAGTCCAGTCTCTCATGCTTTATCTCCTCTCCTGATTTACCCCATTTCCCTTTTCCTTTCCTTCTCCTAATGTCCTCCATGTCATTTGTTATGTTCCACAAGTAAGTGAAATCATATGATAATTGACTTTCTCTACTTGACTTATTTTACTCAGCATAATCTCCTCCAGTCCCATTCATGTTGATAAAAAAGTTGGGTATTCATCCCTTCTGATGGCTGAGTAATATTCCATGGTATATCTTTATGACAGCAAGGTTACTGATACTATTGAAAACAGTTCATCTAACTTTTCCAAATATTGCTGGCTATTAGAAACTTGAATTTCTATAATTTATATTAGTGAAATATAATTCATTCCAGATACTTGACTATATTGTCAGGCTCAGTCATTAGGAAATGGGCACATGTGCCAAAGCTGATTGCACCCCAAGATGAAGGTGGTTCCCAGTGTACCCAAGGTGACACCCACTTTCTCTTTGGCATCATTCTTCAGCAGTAAGAGTAGAATATCGTAATCCTCACTAACATCTTCTCTGATTAGAGAAGTTTGGGTTTGGCTTGGAGGTAGGTAGATGACAGGGTCTTGGGAAGCTGAGGGTAGTGTACTAGGTGGTGTGTACTTTTCTGTGAGGGTGGAGGAGTAATGGTCTAGAAGAGCTGTTATGAGTGGGGAGTCTCCTATACTATTTTCACCTCTGAGGAATATAGAACAATGAGTAGCCTTTACCTGGTGAGTTGCTAGAGAAGTGGAGTCCTTTATGGAGGGATAGGAGAAGGAGGCAGGGTTCAGAGAGGCTGTATGTGACTGCTCAGAGAGAAGCAAGCCTCAGCTGGGTCTCAGCAACACAAGCTGCTGAGTGTGAGGAGATAGGGTTCTCAGGCAGTCACCAGGAGTCTGGGCTCCTAGATTTTCTGGGTATCAGGTGGCAGTGAAAATACCAAACTGGCAAGTCTATTGTGAGAATCAGCTACAGTTGCCCACCTGGACATATCCTTTGTTTTAAAACTGTTATTTTCCAACCCTGCATCATAATGTAAGCATTGACTCCCTAAGTGAACCTGATCTCATCTATAGGAAAAAAAGATTATTGGCTTCTGCCTTTTCCCTTTATTGCCACTCTCTATTATACCTCTGCTTAAAAAAAAAAAAAAAAGAGGTCAGTGATTTGGCACCCCATTGTTGAACTGTTGCCAACTTTTTTTTTTTTTTGTTGTTGTTGTTCCAAGTTCATAATTTATTGTACAAATTGAGTATCACATGATGGGTTGACATTAGCTTCTCCAGGCATGGGAACTTAACAGATGAGGTACAGGTTAAAATCCGTTTATGTTGTTCTCATATGTTGTTCTCATGTGGTGTTTTTTTAGACCTTAACTTGAAGTATAAGACTATCAAAGCAATGCCTCCTTATGTGGCCAGTACACAATTCATTCTACTTGTGAGAATATAAGAGTAGAAATATTTTTTGATAGTGGTGAAATGGAATTGAGCATCAGCTTCTGGAACTGCCATGATTTCAGTCTTGCAAAAGGCAACAGTTCCTCTGGTTAGTGAACTATTGCCAACTCTTAGTATATGCAAAGCATTGTGGACAACTCCCATGGCTCCAACTACTTGATAAAACCTTAACATCACTTAGTGATGCTTATCAACCACTAATATTAATGGATAATGATGAAAACCACAGATGTCTTCCGAGAACTGACAGCATAAAATTAATTGAATCTGAGCCATCTTTTTTTGTTAGGAAATGTCATAAAATTATGGAAGTAAAGTAGTGTGTTTTCTCATGTTTTAACTTGAGAAAAATTTTCTATTCTTTTTAGTACTAAGTTATCCTGCCTACCTGTTTTACAGTATTTTTACTGTTTTACAGTAATAACATCTAATGCAATTGGTCAAACTCTGAGGAAAATAAAACATTAGAAAAATTGCAAGAATTTTAACACATTTTTAATTAATTTTTTTTTTAAGTTTTTAAAAAGATTTTATCTGTTTATTTGAGAGAAAGAGAGTGCAAGCAGGGAGGGAGAGAGACAAGATACTCTCCACAAAGTGGGGAGCAACATGGGACTGGATCACAGGACCCTGAGATCATGACCTGAGCTGAAGTCAGATGCTTGACCAACTGACCACCCAGGTGCCCCCAGTTTTTTTTAGATTTCATTTTTATTTTTCAATTGGAGTTTAGGTGACACAGATTTAAAATTTCATTTATAAATGTTTTTACAAGGCGGTCATAATATTCCTAAGCAGGTTGCAGAGAATATGGTAGATATTTTTCAGATTGTGTAGGCACCAACCATTAAAGACTATGAACATTAATACTACAGTCTCATCAGACATGCACAGTGGGCCTCAGATCACTACCCTGGAGGGAGCTGAGAGAAGAAATTTGTATTATGCATTCCCCGTGAACTCAGTAAACACTCATGGCCACTTTTTGGTTTTGGTTTTTAATTGGAGGCAGGAAGTTTTTGCTGAACAGCTTTGGGTTGTTTAGAATCAAACTCCATATCTGAATACATAGCAGTAAATATTGTATTCTCAGAACTTTTCTGTTTAGGGGCACCTGGGTGGTTCAGTCCATTAAGTGCCTGACTCTTGATTTTGGCTCAGGTCATGGTCTCAGGGTTGTGAGTCTGAGCTGTTGGGCATGGAGCCTGATTAAGATTCTCTCTCAGGACGCCTGGGTGGCTCAGTTGGTTAAGTGGCTGCCTTTGGCATGCCTCAGGTCATGATCCCAGCGTCCTGGGATCGAGTCCCACATCGGACTCCTTGCCTGGCAGGGAGCCTGCTTCTCCCTCTGCCTCTGCCTGCCACTCTGTCTGCCTGTGCTCACTCTCTCTCTAACAAATAAATAAAATCTTAAAAAAAAAAAAAAGATTCTCTCTCTTTCATCCTCTATACCTCACCCAGCCCCCCCCAAAAAAGGTTTTCTTTTTAAATTTAACAAATATTTACTGAACACTTATTATGTGCAAAGATTGACATTATGTCCTGGAAATATGTATAGGATAAAAATCTATCCTTCAAGGAACTTAGCATTTGGTGGGAGATATACATGCATTTTCAAATTTCAAATTGGATCTTAACAGCATCCATATGTATGTGTATATACACACATAAATAATGGTAAAAATCATATATTTTAAAAATAGCTAATATCAGAATTATATTTAAGAGGGTGATTATTTTCCCCCAAGAGGAATTTACTGATCTCCTTCTGGAGGCATATAAGCCTGTATTCTCAGAGCTGAATGAAAGAAGCTGGGGGTCCCATTGTTCACAGTGCAGAGTTCCACTTTTTTCCTCTATTTTAATTATATTTCAAGATAGATTTGCCTGGAGTAAAGAGCTCCTCCTGCTCAGCCTCTCCAGAAATAAACCTACCTGCTGGAAGGAGGAGACCTGGGCCTCTACTTTTGATGCAGAATTTCAGTAAGGCCTTCTATTGTTACCCCTGTGCTATATCCCACCTACGAGGCAGGCTTTGTTTCTCATTCCTGAAAATTTCTTGTCCATCTGCTTACCAGCTTCCAAAATTTGTTAACACTACTTACTGTCATTTCCTTTATCAGTCTTTTTAGTATTTCAGGCTTATTAATGTTACTTCCTTTACTTTTATTTTGGGGGCTTTGGGGAAGAAGCAGCAGTAATCTCTTTTGCACAAAAAATGTGTGCAATTACCCATGCTTTAGCCTGTGGGATCTTTGGAAATGGCATTGAGACTTGACACCTTTGTGGCATTGCGCCCAGACCACTGCATGTGTTGGTCAGAATGGTTCTTGGCCTCTCTCATTCATGCTATATATTGACCCAGCTGGAAGTTTACTATTAAATAGCATGTGCTGTATTCCAGGTCTAAAGGATATTACATCACTCAATGGGGATCTGTGTGACATTATTATAACTGACCTCCAGTCTGTCTACCTGATGCACAGCAAAGTTAATCACTGAGACATCAGGTTTGCAGTAAGGAAAGCGCTTATTTGAGAGGCAGCCAAAGGAGGAGACAGGAGGGCAAGACCCAAATCTTCCTCCCTGAAGGAGGATAGAAAATTTTTTTATAATCATAAGTGTTGTGATTCTATACATATTGATATAAGAACGGGGAAACTTATGAATAGGAATAAGAAACTTCTGAGGAAAGCTGAAGCATGTGCTTTGAGCATAGATATATGTAATACACATCCAATGTTCACTTTGGGGTGAAGACTTAGTATCAGAAAGAGTCAAAATTCATCTCCTGATGTCAAGAGTTTATCTTAGGACAAGGAAAAGGGGCTAGGAGGATGCTCCAAGAGCTGGTATAAACTGGATGGGGTTTTGGACTCATTGTCTCAGGTAAGGAGTACAGAGCCTTGCTTGCCCATAGGCTGAAACCATATTAGTTGACCTTAAATCCAGGCTTCTGCAGAGACACCTAGTAGATTTGTTAGTGGGGTCCAAAAAGACACACTAACTGATTAGACAGAAACTGTTCTCTGAAAAACAAGCTTTAAATTTCACGTGCGTTTCAACCTCATTAACTGTAGAGAGTATGGTTTAAGTTTCCCCTAAGTTATGGTCATTCTTTAGTCTTGAAGGAATTGAGTTGGTGTCCACCCTTAGCTCCTTTTCTTATCTCCTTTGGTAAGGTAGGTTTCAGGTAAAAAGCGGTTTTGCAGGTCTTAGCTGTAAGCAAAATTCCCTCAATAATTAACATGCCTATGTGCAGGGCTGAACCGAAGTTCCTAACCTATAGATCCCAGGAGCGAGGGAAATAGAAGCAACATGGAGTCGGACAGGCTAAGCTTCTCCCTGTCACATTACATATGTATCATCGGACCTTCCTCCATTTCCTAAATACTTGAATGGGCAAAGTAGTATCCTAAGTGGGATATAAGACTTGAATAAGACATGCAATTGCACTTTAAGGAGTCTAGACTCCAGATACTCTGCTGGGGGAGTTAAGAACACACATAAGTAAGTATAATACAACAAAGGAGATGCTAAGTGCTCTGCAGTAGGTCCTGAGAAGGTACTCTGAGAATTTAGGGGAGGAAAAGATTAGTTGTGATGGAAAAGACATGAAGATCAGAGATGAGTTGGCCTCTGACCTGGAGCAGAGAGAGATGAATAAAAAGGGCATTTCAGGTAAAGGGGAAAGTTTCAAAAAAGGATTAGAAGCATGAACACTCCAATTTTGTATTTACCAAATTCCACTGATTTTAAGATACATATATTGGAAAACACTCAACTATTTTATATATTATAGGAAAAAACCAACTCATAATTAATCCATGATATGTTTTTTTCTTCAAAATTTTTATTTCATGCTATTGAGAGGGAGGGTTCTTTTTGATTTATGTAATGTGGATTTTATCACATTTTATTTTTGTGCATTTGTAAAAAGGAAAATATAAACAAAATAATATTCCCAATAGGTTTTTATTATTCAAAAAAATTTTTTAATAATGTATTATTAGCCCCAGGGGTACACGTCTGTGAATCGCCAGGTTTACACACTCCACAGCACTCACCATAGCACATACCCTCCCCAATGTCCATAACCCCACCACCCTCTCCTCACACCCCTCCTCCCCACCCACCTCAGTTTGTTTTATGACATTAAGAGTCTCTTTTAGAGGCACCTGGGTGGCTCAGTGGGTTAAAGCCTCTGCCTTCGGCTCAGGTCATAATCCCAGGGTCCTGGGATCGAGCCCCACATCGGGCTCTTTGCTCTGCATGGGGCCTGCTTCATCCTCTCTCTCTGCCTGCCTCTCTGACTACTTGTGATCTCTGTCTGTCAAATAAATAAATAAAATCTTAAAAAAAAAGAGTCTCTTTTAGTTTGTCTCCTTCCCGATCCCATCTTGTTTCATTTATTCTTTTCCTACCCCCCCAACCACCACCCCCCATTGCATCTCCACTTCCTCATATCAGGGAGATCATATGATAGTTGTCTTTCTCCAATTGACTTATTTCACTAAGCATAATACCCTCTAGTTCCATCCACGTCGTCGCAAGTGGCAAGATTTCATTTCTTTTGATGGCTGCATAATATTCCATTGTATATATATACCACCTCTTCTTTATCCATTCATCTGTTGATGGACATCTAGGTTCTTTCCATAGTTTGGCTATTGTGGATATTGCTGCTATAAACATTCATGTGCACGTGCTCCTTGGGATCACTACGTTTGTATCTTTAGGGTAAATACCCAGAGTGCAATTGCTGGGTCATAGGGTAGCTCTATTTTCAACTTTTTGAGGAACCTCCATGCTGTTTTCCAGAGTGGTTGCACCAGCTTGCATTCCCACCAACAGTGTAGGAGGGTTCCCCTTTCACCACATCCTCGCCAGCATCTGTCATTTCCTGACTTGTTCATTTTAGCCATTGTGACTGGTGTGAGGTGGTATCTCATTGTGGTTTTGATTTGTATTTCCCTGATGCCCAGTGATGTGGAGCACTTTTTCATGTGTCTGTTGGCCATCTGGATGTCTTCTTTGCAGAAATGTCTGTTCATGTCCTCTGCCCATTTCTTGATTGGATTGTTTGTTCTTTGGATGTTGAGTTTGCTAAGCTCTTCGTAGATTTTGGATACTAGCCCTTTATCTGATATGTCGTTTGCAAATATCTTCTCCCACTCTGTCAGTTGTCTTTTGGTTTTGTTAACTGTTTCCTTTGCTGTGCAAAAGTTTTTGATCTTGATGAAAACACAATGGTTCAAAATCTGTGGGACACAGCAAAGGCAGTCTTGAGAGGAAAATATATAGTGATACAAGCCTTTCTCAAGAAACAAGAAAGGTCTCAAATACACAACCTAGCCCTACACCTAAAGGA